>SKCR01006148.1:0-40515 GCA_019454045.1 Zanthoxylum bungeanum | reverse complement strand
AGAAATATTCTTACAGGAATATATAGATCTGTATCAAGCGTAGTAGATATTTAGAATACGGTAGTATGTGTATATCGGCCCAGTATCGGATAATCACGTGCTAGGGCTGGGGCTGGATAAGTGTCTGCCCCGTCCGAAACACATGTCGGATGTTTGGTAACATAGTCTCTATAATCGGATATACATGACCTGGTCACAATATCCCGATTGGTTGCGCAACACTCAAGAGCACTAGTACCATATCCTGCATGACATCTACTCCAATATGACTGAAGTGACACTTCCGTCTCGACATCACACCCAATACACTACGACTCCCTGATAAACCCAGAAGCGGTGTACCCAGAACCGGTTAAAGCCCTGTACCACCAAGACCAGAGTTTACCGATTATCGCAAGTATTAGCGATGCAAGTCTCAGGTTAAGACTATACACACCTACCTCGATTCGGCCTCCCATAGACACATAGTCATAATACCAATGGGATTCCGAGGGGTCTATCCAGAGCGAAGCTGTTTCCCGTACCATCGGTGAAACACGACCTCCTATTGCACTTGCATAAGTATCCAATACTTATATATATGAGAACTATGCCGTTGTGCCCTCACAACGCGCACAAGTGCAATACTAGCCTATTCCGCATTATCGATGTCCAGTCTCGATAATACTTCGGCTAGGGATATTTAATGATTAATCCTTCGGGGATTGATACTGTCCTATTCATCTCAATCCAGGAACTAATCATATGGACCTCTCTCTTTATACATCTATGGTGATCTAATCACAAATGATGAGAGTGCAATCCTTGTCACATAGTTAATTTGTACAGCAAAACACCGTGATCTGTACAAATAGTGACGCTATGGGTCATATTATCCAACACCTTCATAGGTTTCTCTATGAAATTTTGTGAAGGGTTTCAGCTCTTGTGGTTTTATTTTTTAAGCTTTCTTGTAATTTCTTTTTCTTTCAGTAATAAAATTACGAGTGTTTTTATTCAAATCATGAGTAGTTAATTTCATCTTGCTGGGGTAAATGGTGAAGTTTTTAATATAAAAATATAGATTAATCTTATTTATATTATAATATAAATTATAATCTAATGATTAATATTTAATTTAAATATATATTAATTATTGACAAACTTTGTTACGGTCTATATAGTTGGTTTTATTTATTTGGCATAATTAAGTACCTGACTGGACTTGTTAGAGACAAATGACATAATTAATTCCTGAAATAAATTAATTGGGTAATAATGACAATTTATATATTATAAACAATAAGATTTCTCTAAATCTGAAATATTAAAAGTGGTTTCTCTAGCCCCATCATTATTTTATTGTTGCAGTCTAATTTAAAATTTTCAAACACGTCAAACAATTCACTTTTTTTATTTTTATTCGAATGATTATTTTATTTTATTAAATCTATTCCCCGTGGATCGACCCTAGACTTACCAGGTTATTTTATTACTTGGGAGTAAAGAACCACTTTGTGAGTGTGTTAGGATACATCATTTCGAAAATTTTAGTAAATCTGTCAGGTTTAATGAGGTCAAGTATGTGCATGACAAAGGCTTATGGAGATGGGTTTTTGTCTCATGTTGGTCGCATTCTGGGAAACTGGAATGTGATAGAGATGGTATTAGAGCAAGGTCTTAGGCTTCAATGACTGCAGCAGGTCCATCGACTCCAAATAAGTTCTCTAGCTCATGTAGGAAATCCATTACAAGTGACAGTCATGGTATCAGTGCATGTGGCAATTATAATGGTCAAAATTAAATTGTGAAAGCAGCTTAGTGGATTAGAGGACGATATTCAAAATATGGGCCGACTCAAAGAAATAGGCCCAAATATCTTTAGAAATTCTAAACGATTTCATTTTATTTATAATTGCTTTTAAGGCCAATGAAATATTTATTATAATTTCTTTAAGCCCACAATATAAGCCCAATTTTATGGATAATCTTGGCCCACCCCTAGGCTTTCTAGAAAAATATAAAATAATCAAGAATTATATTGAAATTATAAAAAAATAATAAATAAAGAGAGGCAAAAATTCTCTTGCTTGGCCGAACACACCAAAGAGAAAGGGCTTGCAAAATTTTCCATTTTCTCAACTACTTTCTAGTATAATCAAGTTTAATACAACTCAAAGAACCTCAAGAAGAAGAATACAAGCCTTAAAAGAAATCCATTGGGGGATTCGGCCAATATAAGTGTTGAAATCAATTTAGGTTTATGAGAATTGATATGGTATTGATGTTAGAATGTTGGATTAGTGATGGGTTGGATAATTGGTGTCTATAGTCATATTAACTTGTCAAAAAACTTGAGTTGTAAAGGGTGTGGGATTCGGCCATGTTAGGATGAAATGAAGAGTTGTTTCTAAAAGGTTTTAAGATGTTGAATGATGCTATTATGTGATGGTTATGTAAAATGAGGGTTGAGTTACCTAAGGTTGTAAGAATGATGGGATTTAGGTATATCTCACACCAAGTCGTGTTGTGTTATAAATGGTGTTTAAATAATGAAAATTCTGTTGGGGGTGGTCAGATTGAAGGAATTAGATAAAAAGACGAAATAATATAGTTAAATAGTGATGTTGGTTTAGGATATTTTCTAGATAGACTGTGAAGAATTACTTATACAATGTGTCTGACATATCCAAAATTCAGAATTTTTGAACTTAAGATGAGACCAATCCGAATTTTTAAAATCGAACGACCTGCTGCCCCTGCACCCAGATATTCAGTTTCAACAGCTCCTAAACTTCTGTTTATAACTTGATTTTCTGAAATTGGAATTGAGGTCCTTAAAAACCAACATAAACTAGATACATTAAAGAGCATTCTATTAAAATGTCAGCTTCAGTTTCTTTCCCAATTAATTACAGCGAATTTTCAAAGTTAGACGTCAAACAATGAATTTTCTAGCGAATAATTCAGTAGAAAATAAATTTATGCTACCGCACTTACATAACTCCAAACCTAAGCCCGTATAATTCAAAGATACCATAAATATCTCGAATACTCAAGTAGATTAAGTATTCATGCATTGCATTTTGTAGGTTTATGCATTGCATATTGTAGGACACAGAAATCGGTGACGTTGTTCCAGGCTCGCGGCCCGGTCAAGAGTACGGATTAGCCCACGGGGGACTAAACCAGAGAATAAAGGAGTCGCCACCCAATGTAAACTGGGAAATGATTTAAGGCCGTACTCACCCCTCGCAAGGGAAGACCTCAAACCGTTGGGTTCGAAATGGTCCCTTACTTATGCCACTTGTAATGAATGGATTTGTGCAATAATTTAACCAAGTCTACGCAACATACATTTGCAAAAGTAATCTACATCTAAGTTTATATACGGCCTATATCTAAGTTTGCATGCATAAAAATAAGTCAGAATAACGGTAAGCACACAACTAATGAATATTAACACATGCGGAAACATAGATAAATCATGCATAAAAATAAATAACATACTAAACGACTAAATCATTGTAGGACACAGAATTGAGGACGCTGTTCCGGGCTTGCGGCCTAGTCGAGAGTACGGAGTAGCCCACGGGGAACTAAACCGGAGAATAATGGAGTCGCCACCCGGTGTTAACCGGGAAAATGATTTAAGGCCGCACTCACCCCTCGCAAGGGAAGACCTCAAACCGTTGGGTTCAGAATGGTTCTTTACTTATGCCACTTGAAATGAAATGATTTGTGCAATAACTTAACCAAATCCATGCAACATATATATCCAAGAATAACCTAGATCTAGTTCGCATTCATAAAAATAAATCCTATATCTAAGTTTGCATGCTTAAAAAGTAAGTCATCATGACGGCAACATACGATATCACACAATAATCTCATGAGCATATTAATTCATCAAACACAAACGAATAAATAACAATCTAAACATAAACGTATATTAAACTCCTAATGCGAAAGCAAATAACTAAATCATGCATAAAGAAATAACATAATCCTGCATAAAAATAAATAACATACTAGACTAAATCATGCTTAAAAATAAATAACCTACTAGACTAAATCATGCTCAAAGACAAGGTTGGATGAGACGAAATATGTGTCTCTCAAGTGGTACGTGGAGTTGTATCCGAGTGCAGACCGCAATACCGTCCATTCGGATTCGGCTACAGAATTTACGTCCGGGTTTCCATCTGATATACCGCAAGAGAGAACACATATTCCGTTCATCTGGAAATCACATCATGCACCAATCCACAATACTCATGCGAAATAAAGTAATAAAATAAATAGAAAATAAAGGATAATAAATAAAAGGGGTGCCCTCAGGTCTAACCTCTTAAGTCGTCTCTCGGAAGAGCGTTACACGGCCGTTGGAAGGGTTGATGTTCCGCAACTCCTCCGGTTCACTGGTTCAACATTTTCCTTCGCTGTTTTCCTGTCTGGGCTGTTGTTTTACTATGTTTTTGCTTGTAATTTTTGGTCGTTCTGTTTGGTTACTGTTTGCGGTATTCATGGGCTATTTTGTGAGGTTTTGGGACTATTTTGGGGGTATTTTCGGTGGTTATAGGGCTATTTCAGGGGTATTTTCGGTGGTTACAGGGGTTGTCTCAGGGGCTGTTTCAAGGACTATTTCAGGGGTATTTTCGGTGGTTACATGGGCTATCTCAGGGGCTGTTTCAGGGGATATTTCAGGGGTATTTATGCGTGAAGGGTGTTGATTATGTGCTGAAGGTAGGCTAATCATGGGCTGATTGTGCGTGGAGTTGAAGACTGTGTGAGGGCTGTTTGTGCGTGGAGTTTAAGGCTGGGTGAGGGCGTTTGTGCGTGAAGGCTATGAAGTCGTTGGATGCATGAAGGAATTGAAGGCTGTGAAGTCGTTGGATGTGTGAAGGAATTGAAGGCTGTGTGTGGGGACGTGTGGATGAGGCTTATTCATTATGAGGGCTGATGACGTGAATGGCTTGGGGACGTGTTAAGGGCTTGCCGTGTGAACGTGTTGAGGGGTCTGTGGATGCCTGAAGGGTAGTGGCTGATGCGTGAGTGGGTAATGGCATGGCAGTGTGTGGTCAATCCGAGAGGGGAGAGGCGATAGGCTATGCGTTGTGTTTTCAGCAAATGGGCAGTTTTAGGGGGGTGTTGAGAGTTTGTTAGTGGCTATGTATTGCCGAGAAAAGATGAGAGGGTTGCTTGTTGATGTGTGAGGAGTGTGAGCTGTGTGTTCTTTCACGTGGAGCCGTGAGCCTAGGGTTTGTGTCTTCACGGTTTGAGAGAGAGAGCTGAGTATGTAAGTGCCGAGAGTTATTTTTTTTGGGTTTGTGGCCGAGAGGGAGAGGATAAGAGAGAGGAAGGTGGCCGAGTGTAGAGAGAAGAAAGAGAATATGGTTTTAGGGGAGAGATACGTGAGGAGTTTAGGGTTTATTCTTTTGGTTTATGTTTTGGCCGTGAATGAGCTCTCTCAAGTTTTTAAGGTTGAGTTAAGGCTTCTTTTTATAGGGAAAGGGTTGAGGTTTACCTTGTACGAATTGGGAAAGGATTTATGTAATTATGGGGATATCTTTTAATTAGTGTTCTTTAAGAAAAAATCTTTTTAATTAGGGATGTGATTTGATTTTGTTTGATTCATTCTCTTTTAATTAGGGATATGATTTAATTGAATTAGGAAAGCGTTTGATGAGATTTGATTTTATTTATTTAATTTAGGAATGAGATTTGTTTTGATTTAATTGTATATTATTTAATTTAATTTAATTTTTGACATGTGTTTTAAATGTTTTAATTATTATTAGATGTGATTTAATGGGCTTGGGCTAGGTGGGCGTGTGGCTTTGGTTTTGGGCTAGAGATGTATTTTAAAACAGCGGTCCAACAAGCAAACCCGAAGCTAAACAAGCGAATTAAATCCAATAAGATGTCAATTCCTTACTCTTCCCTTCCGATGTCCGTTTCTCGAGACTTCCACAATTTAAAGAGGTAGTGTCTCCATGTGAGACTCATCATCGGGACTTACATGCAAAAATGCAGTGCCTACAATCATGCTTAGAAAAATAAATAACATAATAAACGACTAAATCATGCTTAAACACAAGGTCGGATGAAACGAAATATTAGTGTCTCTCAAGCGGTACGTGGCATTGTATCCCGAGTGCAGACCGCACTACCGTCTATTCGGATTCAGCTACAGAATTTATGTCCGGGTTTCCATCCGATATACCGCAAGAGATAACACATATTTCATTCATCCAATGGCCACAACATACATGAATCTATCATACGCATGCGAAGTAATAACAATAATTAACGGAAAGAAAGTGCGGGAATAAATGAAAAGGGTGCCCTCAGGTCTAACCTCTTAAGTCGTCTCTTGGAAGTGCGTTACACAGTTGTCGGAAGGGTTGATGCTTCGTAACTTTTCTGATTTACTAGTTCGTTGTTTTCCTTCGCTGTCTCGCTGTTTTGGGCTGCTATTTGCTCACTGTTTCTACGGTATTTGGACTGTGTTTCGGGGCAGAATTTTCAGTTTACTGGGTGTGTTAGGGCTGCGATTTTGGGTTAATTTATTGGACTGTTTTGCTGCTTTGTTGATCAGTTTGGTGGCTCGGTTTGGGGTCAGTTTATTTATTGATTTTTGTTGGTTTGTGTCGGTGGAGGGGGATTGTTTTATTTGTTGTTTTATTCGGTTAGTGGGCAGAGTGAGTTGGCTTGGTTTAGGTTGCTTTGGCGAGGGCTTTCATTTGGTCAAGGGCCATGAGGGTGTTAGCTAATGGTCGGCAGTGGCTTGGGTTTATTGATGTCGTCAGTTTCGTTAGCTTAAGTGAGGGCTTTGAGGGGCATAAGGTAGAGAGAGGTTGTTACTTTGGTCGTGAATGGAGTTGGTTGAGGGGGCAGTCTCTGGTCGGCAGCTAAGGGGCTGAGTGTGCTGAGGTTTAATGTGATCAGTGAGGGCTGCATGAGTGTGTGATCAGTGAGGGCTGTGGCATGAGGGGTATATCTGTTGGTTTTATTCTAGGTCCCAAGATCATCAAACAAGCATGAATATATGTGTGAATACATTAAAGGAGGTAGCGGAATACTCACATCGATCGGTTGAGATGATTTGATGAAGAACAAAATCAAATTTTCCCTTCAAAGTGGCGCCAACTGCAGTGCAGTCCATTGCCCACTGTTTTCAGAATTTGCTGTCAACAATTAGAGCTTCGAATCTTCGTCGTTTGATTCCCGGCTAGTGGGTAAGTTTCCCTATCACCTTCGCAAGTCTCTCGGAGTGCTAGCTCTACTTGATTTTGCCACAAAATCAAGGCACATTGCTTCCCTTTGCTCGGCAATTTCAAAGAAACCAGTGAGCAATTTTTGCCCACTTGGGCGTGAGTTGAGAGAGAGAGAGAGAGGAGAGAAAAGTGTGTATTAGTTTTGTAAAGCATTTCCAAAATGCCTTATATATTTTTTATAAAATATATTAAACATTTACCAAACAATTAATTAAAATCAATTGGTAAATACTTTCCACCAACTTACACTATTTCACCAAAACACATCACTATTCATTTTCACTTTATTAAAGTGACATGTCTTTCAATCAATCAATCACATCAATCAATCACATCAATCAATCACATCACTCAAAGTGACGTTTGATTTGACATTTGATGTGGTGAATGATTTGACGCTTGATGTGACTTGCGTTGCCGCACTCGAATTCGAAATACGATTGCGCTCGCAATCACTCTCGGGCTCGGGTTCGCTAATTCCTAATTAGCGAATTTTCCGTTGCATCGTAATTAAATGACTACGCCTAGCGAAATCACTATTCACGTCGCTAACGAATTAATTCTAAATTAATTCATTCGCCCGAATTAAAATCCAATTTCAATTCTGCGTCGAAATCTAATTTCGTTTAATATATCGAATATATTAACTTTACCGATTAATTCCAAATTAATCGTTTTCTCTCTTTAGACGATATTTTATCCTAGATAAAATATCTCCGTAATTAATCCCATATTAATTTTCTCTCTCATCAAATTAATCCCAGATTAATAAATATGCGAGTCATACGTCATCGGTGAATCATTGGGAAGCGACCCATGAGATCCCCGATTGTTGGACAAAATGACCCATAGCGTCACTATTTGCACAGATCATTGTGTTGTTGTAGCAAATTAACTATGTGACAAGGAAATTGCACTCTCATCATTTGTGATTAGATCACCATAGATATATATATAAATGAAGAGAGGTCCCTATGATTAGTTCCTGGACTGAGAATGATATGAGACAGTATCAGTCCCCGAAGGATTAATCATTAAATATCCATAGCCGGAGTATTATCGAGACTGGACATCGATAATGCGGAATAGGCTAGTATTGCACTTGTGTGCTTTATGAGGGCACAACGACATAGTTCTCATATATATAAGTATTGGATACTTATGCAAGTGCGATAGGAGGTCGTGTTTCACCGATGGTACGGGAAACAGCTTCGCTCTGGATAGACCCTTCGGAATCCCATTGGTATTATGACTATGTGTCTATGGGAGGCCGAAATCAAGGTAGGTGTGTATAGTATTAACCTGAGACTTACATCGCTAATACTTACGATAATCGATAGACTTTGGTCTTGGTGGTACAGGCTTTAACCGGTTCTGCGTACACCACTTCTGGGTTTATCAGAGAGTCGTAGTGTATTGGATGTGATGTCAAGACGGAAGTATCACTCCAGTCATAGTGGAGATGATGTCACGCAGGATACGGTATTAGTGCTCTTAAGTGCTGCGCGGCCATCGGGATATTATGACAAGGTCATGTATATCCGATTATAGAGACTAGTTACCAGACATCCGACATGTGCTTCGTACGGGGCAGACACTTATCCAGCCCTAGGCCTAGCACGTGACTATCAGATACTGGGCCGATATGCACAATACAATGGTATACTACGCTTGATACAGATCTTAAATATTCTTAGATGAATATGACCGGAGAATTGGGTAGACTTGGTGCTTTGCTAGAAGCCAACCTTGTCTTGTAAATCGGTAAAACGTAGTACTTGGTACTCACGTGTTCGGATAGTCCGATGACCGATTTGACTGCCAACATATCCGGGGATCTCATGGGTCGCTTCCCAAAGATTCACCGATGACGTATGACTCGCACTTATATTAATTGAAGAGAGAGAAACATTGATTTGGAATAATCGAGGAATTAATAATATTTGATATATTAAACGAAATTAGATTTCGACGCGGAATTAAAATTAGATTTTAATTCGGGCGAGCGAATTAATTTAGAATTAATTCGTTAGCGACGTGAATAGTAATTTCGCTAGGCGAAATTATTTAATTCTCATCGCGACGGAAATGCGTTAATTCAGAATTAGCGAAACCGAGCCCGAAAGTGTTTGCGAACACATTCGTATTTGAAACGAGTAGGATCCGCAAATCACATCGCGAAGTCTCATTACTTGACACGAATAGATGATGGATGTATCTAGTCACCTTTATGGGATGATACATTGTCTCTATTCTCAATGTAAGATGATGAAGCCATTTAATGAATTTTTAGGAGGGAAAAGCTTTTCACGGTTTTTGAAGAGTTTTTATCTAAAAAATTCATTTTGGTATATGATACATCATTATTGCTTTTCATTTTACTTCTCACGGTTTTTGAAACAAAAGTGAAAAAGAAAATTGAAAAAGGCACTCTCTCCTCTTCTTCTCCTCTCTTCTCTCACGCCAGTTCTGGTTTTTGTGAAGCAGTGAACTGCCGAAAATAACAAAAGAAATGGAGGGAAGCAAGTGTGTTTTGTGGCAAAACAAGAGTGCTAGCACACTCCGGGATCATGTCAAGGTGATAAGGGAAGTATACCCATGAGCAGGGAACGTTTTGATGAAGCTTGGAGCTCGTTTTTGATGTTCAAAATGGCGCAAAACAGACCACCAAACTGCTGCAGTGGGCGCACATGAGCAGTGGGCAGTGAGCAGAATTTCAGTTCGTTTTTGTTGCCAAATCGTCTCTCAACCGCTCGATGTAAGTATTCCGCACTTCCGTCGTTGTATTCGCTTATGATTCATGCTTGAGTTTTGATCTTGGGACCTAGATTAACTCCAACAATGGCATCAAGAGCTTAGGTTAAAAGCATGAAAAATGTTAGGGCTAAAATTTGGGCAAACTTGAATTTGAGCATGATAAATTAAATTGGATGGATTTGTATGCTTAATTGTGTTTGAATTGAAGATTGACATGGTCAATTTCAAGAAAAATGGATTGGATCTTTTTTTCCCCAAAATTCCACCTTGGCCGAAAATTTGATGATTAAATTGTCTTGGGATTTTTTGATTTTTGACAATTGGGTGTGTTGGAAATCATTTGGGATGATGATTTGATATCGATTGTAGAATCAATTGGATTGAATTCGAATCGGATGTTAAATCCCCAAATTGCCAAGAATGATAATGAGCATGAAATTGGGTAAAATTGATTTAAGCATGCAATTATGAAATTGGATGATAAAGTATGCTTGAATGTATTTTAATTGATGATTGGTTGGATCAATTTGATTAAAAATTGTTTGGAACAAATTTCCCCAATTTGGATATGTTGGCCGAATAGGTGTATGCCCTAAATGTCTTGGTATTTTGTTTCGTTGATCATTGGATGACTTGAAACGATTAAAAGTGTTGATTTAATGTCGATTGTATGTTTAATTGGATTGAAACGAATCGGACATAAAATCACTCCCTTGGCCGAGACTTAAAGAGCATGTATATGGGTTTGATTTTAATCAAAATGTGTTGGACATGTGATGATGAAAATGAGCATGATTAATTGTTTGAATTGATGTTTTAGAAATGTTAATTTGGGTGATTAATCATGATATGCACTTTAGGTAATTAAATTGCGGAATTGGATTCATGAAATTTAATTATTTAGGCTTAAATTGGATTTGGGCTTCTAATGTTGTAATTGGGCCTATTGGGCTTGATTTTATCAAGTTGGGTTTAGGCCAAATGGATTGGATCCAATTGGGCCCAAAACCTTAACCATAAAGCCCAAATGCAACATAATGGACCTTTATGATTTAATTGGGCCTAATGGGCCAAAATTAATTTAAAGGCTTATGGGGTAAATCCCGGATTGGACTTTGGTTGCGGGTTTGACCTGAGTTGACCAAAAGACCACGCCTTAAGAAATTAATTAAAAGCCCATTAGACTTTAATTAAATTAATAATTGGATATTAATCGGGCTTTGAGACCCGTAACAATTAAATTTGGAATTTAATTTGTAAAAGGTTTATTAATAAAGTGTGTGATATTTAATTTGAATTAAATAGTGATTAGAATTAAATACAAATTGAATTGGATTGAATTATGTAGTTTAATTTAATTCGGAATTCGTACTTTAAGTACTTATTCGCAAAAACGAGTTTGACTCGAACAAAATCAAATCGTTGTTTGAACATTGGATGATCACATAATTATCAGATTAATTAATTTGATTAGATTGATTGATAGCATGCTTATATGAGTGAATATATGGTTGTGATGCATGAATAATGTATATCGGATAGATATTAGATGGGTGGGGCAATTTTAGAAATTGTTGTAATAAATTCGATTTATTAAATTGGACCTGCAAGTCCAGCCTTATCACCTCTATTCTCTTTGTATTCTCTTCTCATCTATTCCCCTCAATGTAAATGAGGTTTCTTTAGAAGTGTAGTGTAACGGGTAAAAGTAGTACAAGTGCTAGCTTGAGTGAGAAAGTGAGAGATTTGATCTAGGATCAATGTAAAGTATCCATCCGCATATCATTATTGTTTATTTCATACTCGCTTTATTATGTGTTTAGAATGCATGTTTAAGGGTGTATGATGATGAGACCTTAACAAAGATAACCAAATTGGTAGCCAATTAGCACGCGAAAAACCCTCGATAAATATCAAGGGTTTATTTTCCTTCCATTGAGTGATTCTTACTCAAGATCCGAGATTGGCAGGGGTTGTTGGCCAAAGTCAAGCCCTTGTCCGTCAAAGATGTGTTTTAATCACGAGGCTTTGTTCCATATCGGTGTCGTGTCCAAGTTGTTGTTTGTTGGCCAAAGTCAAGACCACTTCTTGTCCATTGACATTGATTACGAAGCTTCCATGTCAATGGGTCCGCGCTTGACTGGGATCACTAGGTTTGTTGTGCCAAAGCCAAGGCCTAGTTGATTCAGAGGAAAAAGGTTAGGGTATATATTCGATATATAAGCATATATTAGATATATGTTTGGGACTTGGATGTCCACCTACTGGATCTAGGAGTTGGATGAGATCCAATTGATCTTCGAGATCTACCTAGTTAATTATCATACAATTTGTTGGCCAAAGTCAAGATTGTGTGATATTTAACGGGATACTAGCCCACTAGGAAACACGGTTTCCCGAGTACTCGACAGAGGGTTAGAGGCTCGACGAAAAATAGTGGGAGGCAAGAATTGAATTTGCAATATTTGTTCAATTACTCGCCATACGCGCTCATTCAAATTATTTCGTCGTAATATTAAATGTTAGTTGGACTAATATTTAAATTATTGTTTTAATAAACAGTTGGACTGTATTATACTTGATTATATATAATTGGATTATATTAATCAATATATTTGAATTAATTAATTTCAGTTTACAGTTGATTTTATAATTGGATTATAGTAATCAATGTAATTGAGGTTATAATAATTTGGATTATATTTGATTATATAGTTGGACTATTATAATCATTATAATATATATAGTACCACTAATCGTTGATTAAATAGTTGGACTATTGTAATCAAGATAGAAATTGAAAAGTTGGATATTTAAAATATAATCTGGGATTAAAATATTTTAAATGATTTAATTTTCAAATTGGGAATAAATAATAGGTTACTTTATTTGATAAAATAACTTATTATACCTTACGCCCAAAATTAAGCAAAATAAGTAGAGCATAAAATCTTTGGAAGATTTATGTGATGATGACTTTAATGCTTAATTTAATATACTTGTCATAAATCTAATTTTAGATTTAAGAAGTATTAAAATTGCAATTTATAATTCTTGGAGAATTAATTGACTATTCTAGAGGAGATAGAGTCAAAGTTTGCAATGGGCATGTAGCACGAGGTGCACATCGTTTCGATATTCTAAGAACCCAAGGCTTGGCCTAAGGTTCCTAAAATATTGAAAAGGATAATTGACATATCCCAAAGTGACTACCATTGGATATGGAAGACACGAAGGAATTAAAGAAAGGGCAAGGCTCTTAACTTTAAAAATGTTGTCAAAGTTATGTTCACAGCTAGTATTGAAATTAGATTTTAAATACTTAGTGTGGTACATAAAATATATGTATTGATGTTCAGAATCTGCTTTGAGCAGGATACTGACTTCAAGCTGAGATTGCTCTGCGAATCGGAAACGGGACGAAAGTCGCTGTTTTCGACCGTAGATACCTAAGTTTAGGAACTACCCTTCGGGTGTGTACTTAAATTAGGAACTGTTATAATGTAACTAGTTTGACTAGAGACATTATCTCTATATCAGTGTTTAATCCGTTGCGGATAAAACCTTTATATTATAGAACACTAAGTGTTTTATTATATAAAGATGATACTGAGATAAATACATTAGATGTAAATAACAGAATTTATATTTTGAATATAAATAAAATCTCAAACATATAAAATGACAAATAAATAGCTCAAATTGATTTGATCAATAGAGACTTATTTGTGGCATTGTTGTCTAGGACACAATTTAACTAGACTCGTATATCCACACTTTTGAAGAGTGGGTACTAGGACTGATTTGACTATTCAAATAAGGTCTGCGAATCTAGTTTATTAGGTAAAGTACCTAAAACACTATTTACTTGGTAATAGTAAAAGCCACCGATCTGTTAGCCCTATTCATGGTGAAGTAAGTGGGCCCATATCTAGCTAGGCTAGATGTGAACATGAATATTTCGTGACCTTAACGGATGTGGCATCACGTTATGGTTATGTGTTTCTTTTGAAGAACACAAATCGGAAACTTTTAGAGTTTCGACACGAAAGTAGATAAACAGATCGGCTATAGTATTATACCGCCACGGTAAGACCGTATGGAAAATACTTAAGCAGTAAGTTTCATACATACATGAAAGAGTATGGTATTCTTTCAGATGAGGACTCCTCTCGGAAACGTCAAAGTGACGGTGTGTCCGAACGGAAAACCGAATTTTGTTAGACATGATAAGGGTTATCACGAGTCGTCTGAGCTACCATTTCCTTCAAACGGATATATTTTAACAGTGCAAAACTTATTTAGAATAAGGTTCCATATGAATCTGTTTGACATATGTCATATAGGATATGAACAGGGAAGAAACGGGGTTTCTCATTCCTGATAATTTGGGTATGCCAGGCATAACGTTTGGATGATACCAAACTAAGGACCCAAATTGGATAAGTGCCAATATAGGTTATCCTAAGGGAAACCTTAAGTATAGTACTTATAAATCTCACATGAGAACAATGTGATTGTTGCTCACCATGCGGTTTTCCTGAGAGGAATACCGATATGCAGTGGTCAGTGGGAGGATAGTGATACTCGATGAAAAAGGAGTCAAGTAATACTATTCAAGGCACGAAGGTCCTTAATGGAACACAAATAGTTCATCAATGATGAATCTGTACCATTAATCTTCGAATACACAAGAATGGTAGATCGGATAGAGTCAGAAAACAATCTAGGGTATGGGTTTCTGATCTAACCTCATAAAGATGTCAATCTTATGAAGGTATATCCAACCGACTACGTTTTGGAAAGAGATACGAAGGTATCGACTCCATTTATGGCAAAGTGCCATGAGTCCGAAATGGATTCCATGTATAACAACTATTTTGGATACTAGTTGTTGTACCACAAGGCATTGTGCCTATTGGTACGTAAACGTCTTCAAGGAAGACATACATGGAAGGCAACATACCAACGTACAAAGCTAGGCTTATAACGGAAAGGTATCGTTATCAACATTGTGTTAATAACGATTCATCCTTTTAACTGTTGCCATGGTAAATCCATTTTGAAGATGCTTGTTGATAACTGCATATTTCATTTATAAATGTGTCAGTTACAGATCAAAATCGCTTTCCTGAAAAGGAAACCTTTTGGAGGATGTTTACAACATCCTGACGATTTTGTATAACCAACGAACGAGGTTTGCGAGGTTATTCAATCCATGTTTGGATTGAAGCAAGCATAAGGTTCTTGGAACTGTCGTTTTGAAATAATCATAATGATTTATGATTTGACTCAAAACGAAATAATTCTTGTGTATATAAGGAGGTTAGTGGGAGAGGGCACTGACAATGAAATTCCCATAAAACAATTGGTGAAAGCTTGGCTTTCATGGATATTCTTTCAATAGAATTCTCCGTAGAATTCTGGGGAGTAACAACCTTTATTCAAGGAATAAAGATCTACTGGGATAGATTTGGAGTTGTTAACACTCTCTGGAAAATTGTACATTTAAAATGTACTTGTATTGGTGTCTCATACGCTTCGAGCATATGGAGTCACGATCGGGTCAATCCAAGTGATAGTCACTGGATTGAAGTTAAGAACATATGTTAGTATCTTAGAGAACTAAGATGTTGTCTTAAAATATGGAGAATGAGAACTTAAGTGACTAGGATCACTGCTGCAAGTTTCCAAACAATTAAATACTACGGTACTATAAAGTTTGAATAACGGGACAGTGAGCTGGAAATCCGAGCAAGATAACTGTTGCCGAATAAACAACAAATGCGGATTATTGCTGCAGCTGAGGCAGCAATAGAAGCCATTTGGATCGAAAATAAGTCTAATTAGATTAGATATAGTTCTTTTAGCAGCTGAGCTAGGCGTCAGCACAGGCTAAGGAATTAAAGGTCTCATCGACGATCCAGATATATACTTCTATTCATCTGATTCGTTCGGATCGTACATCGTGGCGATGTGTGATGATCGTGTAAATCGCGTCAGACGATAATTAAACAAATCCGCTGACGAAAACCTTTCCTCAGCAATTGATGCGCGAACAGTACATAGTTCGGGTGTGGGACACTTGAGTGACTGGCTATGTGCCAAGTGGGAGATTGTTGGACAAAATGACCCATAGCGTCACTATTTACAGATCATTGTGTTGTTGTAGCAAATTAACTATGTGACATGGAAATTGCACTCTCATCATTTGTGATTAGATCACCATAGATATATATAAATGAAGAGAGAGGTCCTTATGATTAGTTCCTGGACTGAGAATGATATGAGACAGTATCAGTCCCCGAAGGATTAATCATTAAATATCCCTAGCCGGAGTATTATCGAGACTGGACATCGATAATGCGGAATAGGCTAGTATTGCACTTGTGTGCATGTGAGGGCACAACGGCATAGTTCTCATATATATAAGTATTGGATACTTATGCAAGTTCGATAGGAGGTCGTGTTTCACCGATGGTACGGGAAACAGCTTCGCTCTGGATAGACCCTTCGGAATCTCATTGGTATTATGACTATGTGTCTATGGGAGGCCGAAATCAAGGTAGGTGTGTATAGTCTTAACCTGAGACTTACATCGCTAATACTTACGATAATCGATAGACTTTGGTCTTGGTGGTACAGGCTTTAACCGGTTCTGCGTACACCACTTCTGGGTTTATCAGAGAGTCGTAGTGTATTGGATGTGATGTCAAGACGGAAGTATCACTCCAGTCATAGTGGAGATGATGTCACGCAGGATACGGTATTAGTGCTCTTAAGTGCTGCGCGGCCATCGGGATATTATGACAAGGTCATGTATATCCGATTATAGAGACTAGTTACCAGACATCCGACATGTGCTTCGTACGGGGCAGCATGCCCTCAGGATGACATTCGATATGCTACATTACTATGATCCTGCGCTTTTCTCGGGACTTGTGTGACCTTGTCTTTTCGGATCTTGTATCCCGATGGTGTAGCAGCTACTTACCTAGTATACCAAACTCTATTCCGAAGTTCCTTACCTATAGACGGTGGGACTTTATCCAGTACTAGATTAATTATAGCATGATATCAATACGGGGCCGATATGCAAATTACAATGGTATACTACGCTTGATACAGATCTTAATATTCTTAGATGAATATGACCGGAGAATGGTAGACTTGGTGCTTGCTAGAAGCAACCTTGTCTTGTAAATCGGTAAAACGTAGTACTTGGTACTCACGTGTTCGGATAGTCCGATGACCGATTTGAATGCCAAACATATCCGGGGATCTCATGGGTCGCTTCCCAAAGATTCACCGATGACGTATGACACGCACTTATATTAATCTGGGATTAATATAATGATGAGAGAGAGAATTATCTGGGATATAATTTCGGAGACACTTATCTAGGATTAAAATATCAATTGAAGAGAGAGAAACATTGATTTGGAATTAATCGAGGAATTAATATATTTGATATATTAAACGAAATTAGATTTCGACGCGGAATTAAAATTAGATTTTAATTCGGAGCGAGCGAATTAATTTAGAATTAATTCGTTAGCGATGTGAATAGTAATCGCTAGGCGAAATTATTTAATTCTCGTCGCGATGGAAATGCGTTAATTCAGAATTAGCGAAACCGAGCCCGAAAGTGTTTGCGAACACATTCGTATTTGAAACGAGTAGTAGGATCCGCAAATCACATCGCGAAGTCTCATTACTTGACACAATAGATGATTGGATGTATCTAGTCACCTTTATGGGATGATACATTGTCTCTATTCTCAATGTAAGATGATGATGCCATTTAATGAATTTTTAGGAGGGAAAAGCTTTTCACGGTTTTTGAAGAGTTTTTATCTAAAAAATTCATTTTGGTATATGATACATCATTATTGCTTTTCATTTTCTTCTCACGGTTTTTGAAACAAAAGTGAAAAAGAAAATTGAAAAAGGCACTCTCTCCTCTTCTTCTCCTCTCTTCTCTCACGCCATTTCTGGTTTTTGTGAAGCAGTGAACTGCCGAAAATAACAAAAGAAATGGAGGGAAGCAAGTGTGTTTTGTGGCAAAACAAGAGTGCTAGCACACTCCGGGATCATGCCAAGGTGATAAGGGAAGTATACCCATGAGCAGGGAACGTTTTGATAAAGCTTGGCGCGCAAAACAGACCACCAAACTGCTGCAGGGCGCACATGAGCAGTGGGCAGTGAGCAGAATTTCAGTTCGTTTTTGTTGCCAAATCGTCTCTCAACCGCTCGATGTAAGTATTCCGCACTTCCGTCGTTGTATTCGCTTATGATTCATGCTTGAGTTTTGATTTTGGGACCTAGATTAACTCCAACACGGATATGTTGGCAGCAAATCGGGTCGTCGGACTATCCGAACATGTAAGTACCTCGTACCACGTTTACACCGATTCACAAGACAAGGTTGGCCTCTAACAAAGCGCCATGCCTACCCAATTCTCCGGAAATATCCTTATAGGAATGAAGGATCTATATCAAGCGTAGTATACCGTAGTATTGCGTATTTCGATCCAGTATCGGACTGTCACGTGCTAGGCCTGGGGCTGGAGTTGTGTCTGCCCCGTACAAAACACTTGTCGGATATCTGGTAACTAGTCTCTATTATCGGATATGTATGACCTAGTCATAATATCCCGATGGCCGCACAACACTTAAGAGCACTAATACCGTATCCTACGTGACATCATCTCCACTATGACTGGAGTGATACTTCCGTCTTGACATCACATCCAATACTCTACGATTCTCTGATCATTCTCAGGTTAAGACCAAATACTTCTGTCTCATATCATTCTCAGGTTAAGACCAAATACACCTACCCTGATTGCAGACTCCCATAGACTCATAGTCATACTACCAATGGGATTCCGAGGGGGTCTATCCAGAGCGAAGCTGTTTCCCGTACCATCGGTGAAACACAACCTCCTATTACACTTGCATGAGTATCCTATACCCAAATATATGAGAACTATGCCGTTGTGCCCTCACAATCGCGCACAAGTGTAATACTAGTCTTTTACATATTTTTATCGATGTCCAATCTCGATAATACTCTGACTAGGGATATTTAATGATTTATCCTTTGTGGACAGATATTGTCTCATATCATTCTCGGTCCAGGAACAAATCATAGGGACCTCTCATCCTTTATACATCTAAGGTGATCTAATCACAAATGATAAGAGTGCAATCTCATTTGTCACATAGTTAATTTGTACAACAACACCATGATCTGTACAAATAGTGACGCTATGGGTCATAATTATCCAACAATCTCCCACTTGGCCTATAGCCAGTCACTCGAGTGTCTTACACCCGAACTATGTACGGTTTGCTGAAACTACTGAGAAAAGCCTTCGTCAGTGGATTTGCATGATGATCGTCTGATGAAATTTATTCGATCATCATATCGCCACGATGTATGATCCGAACGAATCAGATGAGTATCGAAGTATATATCTGGATCGTTGATGAGACAATTAATTCTTTAGCCTGTGCGCTGACGCCTAGCTCACCGCTAACAGAACTATATCTAATCTAATTAGATCTATTATCGACCCAAATGGCTTCTATTGCTAATTCAGCTACAACAATAATCCGCATTTGTTGTTTATTCGGTAACAGTATCTTGCTTGGAAGATTTCCAGCTCACTGTTCGTTATTCAAACTGTATAGTACCGTTGTTTTGTCAGTTTGGAAACTTCCTACAGTGATCTCAGTCACTTCAAGTTCTCCATCTCCACAGATTAAGACAACATCCTTAGTTCTCTAAGATACTAAGTATGTTCTTATCATCAATCCAGTGACTATCACTAGGATTGTCCTGATTGTGACTCCATATGCTCAAAGCGTATGAGACACCAGGTCACTTACATTTTTCAATGTACAATTTCTCAGAGAGTGTTAACAACTCTAAATCTATCCCAGTAGATTTTTATTCCTAGAATAAAGGTTGTTACTCCGAAGAATTCTACGGAGAATTTTCTCGAAAACCAAGCTTTCACCGATTGTTTTATGGGAATATTATTTCCAAGAAATGACATATATTATCATTATTTTATAGGATTTTTTTTTTCAGCCACTGTCAGTGCGCTCCCACTAACCTCCTTATATACACAAGAATCATTTTCGTTTTTGAATTAAATCATACACTATTATGATTACATCAACACGTCAGTTCCAAGAACCTAATGCTTGCTTCAATCCAAACATGGATCGAATAACCCGCAAACCTTGTTTGCTGGTTTTAGTACGACAAAATCATCAGGATGTTGTAAACATCCTCCAAAAGGTTTCCTTTTCAGGAAAGCGATTTTGATCTTTAACTGTCACATTTCATAAATGTACAGTTTCAACAAGCATTATCCAAATGGATTTACCGTGGCAACAGGTAAAAGGTTGAACCGTAGTCAACACAATGTTGATAACGATACCTTTCCGCAACAAGCCTAGCTTAGTACGTTGGTATGTTGCCATCGATGTATGTCTTCCTTGAAGACTTATACTGTACCAGTAGGCACTGTTGAGTTATTATAAGGTCCCAAGAATCATCAAAATCAAGCAAGAAACGCATGAATACTTCAAAGGAATAAGGCAGAATTCATACTCACAGTCAATGGTTTGATGCTAGGGAGAACAAAATCCATTTTGCTCCTTGTTAGAGCTCGGTTTTGACCTCCAAAAACAGCAGGGACTGCTCGGTGGGGGGCTGTTTTGATGCTCCAAAAATCGGCCATTGAAGACTCCATTGAAGCTCCAAGCTCCAAGTTCCAAAAATGATTCCAAGCTCACAAGTTCACTGCCCTATCACCTTTGTATCACTCATGGTGTGCTAGCACTAAGTCTTCTTCCTTGCTTCCCCTTGATTCGGTCAAACCAGAAACATTTAGAGGAAGAAACGGTTCCAAAACCGTGAAGGAGAGGAAGAAGAAAAGAGAGGGAAAAGAGAGAATGCGTAAAAAGGGTGGTGAGAGAGTAAATAAAAAGAAATGTAATTTTGTTTTTATAATTTATAAAATTAATAAAAACCATTTACCAATTCTTTTAACTTTACAATAAATGCTAAAGTAAAAAGTAAAAAGCAAAAGTTGATTTTTCAACTTCTACATCAATCACTCAAATCAAGTGACAACATGTCACATCACTCAAAGTGACATTTGATTTGACGCTTGATGTGACTAGCGATTTGACGCTTGATTTGACTTGCGTGCCGCGCTCTAATTCGAAATGTGAATGCGCTCGCAATCACTCACGGGCTCGGGTTTGCTAATTCCAAATTAACGAATTTTCTGTCGCGTCGTAATTAAATGATTACGCCTAGCGAAATCATTATTCACGTCGCTAACGAATTAATTCTAAATTAATTCGTTCGCCCGAATTAAAATCTAATTTTAATTTCGCGTCGAAATCCAATTTCGTATAATATATCGAATATATTATTTTATCGATTAATTCCAAATTAATCGTTCTCTCTCCTTAATTAATATTTTATCCCGGATAAAATATCTCCGTAATTAATCCCAGATTAATTTTCTCTCTCTCTTCTAATTAATCCCAGATTAATTAAAGTGCGAGTCATACATCATCGGTGAATCTTCGGGAAGCGACCCATGAGATCTCCGGATATGTTGGCAGTAAATACGGTCGTCGGACTATCCGAACACGTAAGTACCTCGTACTACATTTATACCGATTTACAAGACAATGTTGGCTTCTAGCAAAGCGCCATGCCTACCCAATTCTCCAGAAATATCCTTATAGGAATATGTGATCTATATCAAGCGTAGTATACCGAAGTATTGCGTATTTATGTCTAGTATCGGATGTGTTCACGTGCTAGGCCTGGGGCTGGAATTGTGTCTGCCCCGTACGAAGCACATATCGAATGTCTGGTAACTAGTCTCTATAATCGGATAAACATGACCTTGTCATAATATCCCGATAGCTCGAGCATTTAAGAGAACGAGTTCCGTATCCTACGTGACCATCATCTCCATATGACTGGAGTGACACTTCCATCTTGACATCACACCCAACACACTACGATTCTCAATATACCCAGTATCGGCGTACACAGAACCGGTTAAAGCCCTGGACTACCTCAACTAAAGTATATTGATTGTCGTATGTATTAGCGGTGCAAGTCTCAGGTTAAGACCAAATACACCTACCCTGATTGCAGACTCCCATAGACACATAGTTATACTACCAATGGGATTCCGCGGGGGTCTATCCAGAGCGAAGCTGTTTCCCGTACCATCGGTAAAACACAACCTCCTATTACACTTGCATGAGTATCCTATGCCCAAATATATGAGAACTATGCCGTTGTGCCCTCACAAACGCGCACAAGTGTAATACTAGTCTTTTACGTATTTATCGATGTCCAATCTCGATAATACTCTGACTAGGGATATTTAATGATTTATCCTTCGTGGACTGATACTGTCTCATATCATTCTCTGTCCATGAACAAATCATAGGGACCTCTCATCATTTATATATCTAGGTGATCTAATCACAAATGAAAAGAGTGCAATCTCCTTTCTCACATAGTTAATTTGTACAACAACACCGTGATCTGTACAAATAGTGACGCTATGGGTCATAATTGTCCAATAATCTCCCACTTGGCCTATAGCCAGTCACTCGAGTCTCTGACACCCGAACTATGTACGGTTGGCTCAAATTGCTGAGAAATTCTTTCGTCAGTGGATTTCCATGATTATCATCTGATGCGATTTATTCGATCATCATATCGCCACGATGTATGATCCGAACGAATCAGATGAATATCGAAGTATGTATCTGGATCGTTGATGAGACCATTAATTCTTTAGCCTGTGCTCAAGCCTAGCTCAGCTGCTAACATAATTATATCTAATCTAATTAGATTTGTTGTTGACCCAGATGGCTTCTATTGCTGCTACAGCTGCTGCAATTATAATCCGCATTTTTTGTTTATTCGGTAACAGTATCTTGCTTGGAAGGTTTCCAGCTCACTGTACCGTTCTTCAAACTGTATGTAACTGTTTGCGACTTTTAGTCATCTTTATCGGTTATAGGAAACTTGCTACAGTGATCCCAGTCACTTTAAGTTCTCCTTCTCCATAGACGAAATAAGACAGCATCCTTAGTTTCTCTAAGATACTAACGGATGTTCTTAACATCAATCCAGTTACTTTCACTCGGATTGGCCTGTTTGTGAATCCATATGCTCAAAGCGTATGAGACACCAAGTCGCGTACATTTTCAATGTAGGTTTCCTCGGAGAGTATTTCGAAAGCCAAGCTTTCACCGATAGTTATTTTTATGGGGCATATCATTTTCATGAATGACTTATATTATATATCATTATTTTATGGACATCAACTGTCAGTGCGCTCCCACCAACCCTCTTATACACAAGAATCTTTTCGTTTTGAATTAAATCATAAATCATTATGATTATATCAAAATGATAGTTCCAGAGAACTTATGCTTGCTTCAATCCAAACATGGATCGAATAACAAGCATTATCCAAATGGATTTACCATGGCAACAGGTAAAAGGTTTAATCGTAATCAACACAATTTTGAAACGATACCTTTCTGTTACAAGCCTAGCTTTGTACGTTGGTATGTGCCATCCATGTACGTCTTCCTTGAAGACTCATAAAGTACCAATAGGCACAATACCTTGTGGTACATCAACTAGTATCCAAACTGGTTGATATACATGGAATCCAGTTCGGATTATATGGCACTAATGAGCACTTTGCCATTTTAGGGAGTCGATACCTTGTATCACTTCCACACAACGTAGTCAGTTGATATTCCATCATTAAGATAGACTCTTTTATGGTTAATCGGAAACCCATACCAGGTTGTTTTTCTGATCTCTCCGACTCACGCGGTTTCTTGTGTATTTGAAATATTAATAGTAATAGTTTCATCATTGATGAATTATTGGTGTTTCCATTAGGATTCATTCCTTGACAGTATTTACGCTATTTCATCGAGTTTATACTATCCTCGCCACTTCCACTGCATATCGGTTTATTCCTCTCAGGAAAACCGCATGGTGAGCCACAATCTAATTGTGTTTCTCAAGGTGGATGTATAAGTACATACTTTGTTGACCGGCGTAAACACACACGTATAACGCAAGCGTACGTATCGTTCAAGTAGTATAAAAAATATCGATCCCACGAGGACTTAATACCTAAGCTATTAATTTTATGAGGTCAAATGATTACTAATATCTAACAGGTTGTTTGATTGATTTGAAATGGCGACGATTCTAAATTTAAAGACAAGTAAATAAAATTGTTCGAAAGTAAGTTTTAAGAAAATTCAATATTAAAAACTATCTAGGGTTGTGAATCTTTTCAATATTATTTAAAGATGAAGTGGTTGTCCTATAGTTGGGTAATATATTGATTTATTAACCTAGAACACTAAATTATGTGAAAGCCTCTTCCGATGGTCAATTACAAATACCTAGTATAATCCAATTGAATCATATGTCTATGTCAACCAAATTACCTAGATTCATTAAGATTAAGTTCCAATTAAGGCTACCCCCGCCCGACAGGTATATTCCTATCCTGTAAGGAAATCTATTAAAAGAGTTATATATCCTCAAGGAAGATCGTGGGCTATTGAGTCTAAGGTCTTAAACTTAAAATCCCTATGTCTAGTTCATTTTAAGTTTACCTAATCAATTTTATTAATGGCCAGTTAATAAAAAGCATTAAGATTAAGACTCAATAAATAAATCTTTATATTACCCAAACTATAATCTAACTCTTATAAACCAGTGATATTGAAATTCATCACAACCCTAGATAACTAACTTAGTTATGACACATGGCTAGGGCTAGTAAAAACTTAAAAGTAAAAGCCATAAAGTAAAATGCGAAATAGTAAATGCGGTAAAGTAAATACTGAAAAGTAAATAAAATAAAATGCTAAGGTAAAAGGAATTACTTTTACTATTTACTATTTTAGATATCTCCCATAAAATAATATATAAACTTGTGATAATATTACCAACCAGCCATATAGGCGGTAACCTGATTAATTCAAATTAAGTCCGACCAGCCATAAAGGCGGTATGATTTGTCCATGAACCTGCCATATAGGCGGTAAGAAAAAATAATTATCAACCAGCCATATAGGCGGTATCCTGGATTAGTCAGGTTAAACCAATTTAAATTTAATAACCAACCGACCAATATGGCGGTATCCGTATTAAGTCAAATTTTAAATAGTAAATATATTATATTTAAGGGAGATTAATCTAAATAGTAACAGTAAAAAGAATTACCTTTCACCTTAGCAAGGAGAAGTTACCTCATCATGGTTGAATAGTAAAACTGAAACAGTAAAAACAAGATAAATTACTATTACTATTACTATTACAGAAAGTAATTACTATTACAAAATGTAATTAATTACAAAACTTAAATTAAAAGAGATTAGAGAGAGAAACTCCCGATTTTACATCAAAGAAATGAGAGAGAATGTGCAACTAAAACTGAAATGGCGGCCTCCTTTTATAGGCAAATTTTGGTCCAGCGTCGCGACGCTGAAAATGCACTAGCGTCGCGACGCTGGCAACAGTTTCTGGAGTCCACGCGTACGTTGACCACGCGGCTGTCGGCAGCAATAATTGAGACACGTGTCATGCTCTGGTTGACTGGCGATGCGGTCCAATGAAATCCTGCCACGTGTCAGCTTGTGATTGGGTGTAAATTCGGTTCAATAGAATGGTGACACGTGGCATGCTCTGATTCATTGATTATTCGGTCCAATAGAAGGCGACACGTGGCACGCGGTTTGGGTGGTCCAATGAGGTGATGACACGTGGCATGAGGCGCATGTTAGCAAGGGCGGCGCACGTTAGCAAGATCCGGCGCACGTTAGCAAGTCCAACCTATCAGATTTTGACATGTGGCTGACGGCGCATGTTAGCACATTCGGCGCATCCTGGGCGTCGCGCCGCTCAAGGCTTCAGCGTCGCGACGCTGAAAAGACGAAAATAACCCTGATGACGCATTTTTGTCCGTTTTGTCCTAAATTGCCTCAAGTGCTTTCCAAACTTTATTTATCTGTAAAATAACAACAAAACACATCAAAACGTTCATAAAACTCGAGAAACAATACAAAACATTAGGCTAAATGAGTGGGAAATAGTGATATAATACCACTCATCACACCCCCAAACCTAACATTTTGCTAGTCCTCGAGCAAAACATAGAATAAAATAAAATTTAACTAAGCCACTTTCGTAGGGATCACGATTGCATTTAGCATATGCAACAAGCCTTTAAACCCCTAGGTGTCCCTAGTGGACGAGTTGTAGTCTCGTGAGGGCTTACAGCAATGATACCCACAAACATTTTTACAAAAGTAAAAAGTTAGTTAAAACTAATGCACACAAAAGCAAAAAGACAAGAGAAAAGAGAATAAAGAAGTTAGTGACTAATCAGGTGAAACTTCTACTACAAGTTACTAGTTGTTTTGTTTCTTTCTAAATTACCGAATAAGTAGATTCTCCGATTATTTTTACCATTCTCCATATACACAGCCAACAAAATATTAATCAACTCATTTTTGCCCACAACAGTCATAAGTGCAGTTGATAAGAGAATAATATTTTTGTCCTAAAATTCTATCAGATTTCACACCTTTTTGCAGCAATGGAATAATTTTTCTGATTTTTCTGATTTTTTCTTTGCTTTTCTGAATTTTGACTTTTTATTTATATACAATACCTTCCGTCTATGTAGCGAGCTTTGGGTCGGTGGCTCCCAAACCAGTTGGCTTTAGGGCACCAGGTGTTAAGACACCTCTACGGACTTAATTACCCAGACTTCAGATATAAATATATTTTTGCAGCATCTTCGATCCATGTAACGAGCTTTGGGCCAGTGACTCCCAAACCAGTTGGTTTTAGGGCACTAGGTGTTAAAACACCCTTACAGACTTAATAACCCGGATCTTTTCATCAGAATTTTATTTTATTTTTTTTTATTTTTTTTATGCCATCGCTTTTTGAGATGCTTCCTCCAATTAAACTAGAGCACTGAATATTACAAACTTTTCAATTACAGCTCATGTCCGTATGTTACTATGCATATTGATAATACCTGCCAACTAAGCATATGAAGGTCCATTTTAGTCAGTATTATGGAGAATTTACAAATTAAATAATTTAAAAGGAAATAAACAAAAATTAACTTATTTCGAAAATAGGCTTGAGATACGTCTCAGGAGTGGAAACTCCTTACTCAGGCTATCTTTACCAATTTCACCTTTTTAGTCAAAACACAAAAAACGCAAAATATTTTTGTAATTTTTGAAAATTTTTCAATTTTTTTGTATTTTTCGAAAAATTTGGACTAAAAATAAAAATAACACACACTAAAAACAAGGTACTGATCAACTAATTCCCTCCCCCAAACCTAAATGAGACATTGTCCCCAATGTCTTAAACAGTAAAAGGAGAGTTACGAAGGTCGTACCTGTTTAGCTGAAATCTACAGGAAATTAAAGGTTAAGATCCAGATTAATCCTACGCCTCTTACCACGATCGTCCTCAGACCAATTTATCTTTGAAAGGATTGGGTCAACTCGCGGTTCATAGGCTATGAGTTGGTCTATTAGATCCGGAGCAGTTCTGGCAGTAAAGAGGAGTTCTTTTAAAGGTTTGGACACGAACCCATTTCTCCGAGCATCATCAAGAAACACACAAAGAAAATCATAAAATCCATCAACGTTGAGCAGTCCAATTGGTTTCTGGTGTATGTTCAGGTTCGCCCAAGATAACACAATAAAAATTTCCTCCAATGTACCCAAGCCACCTGGCAAAGCAATAAAAGCATCAGCACGGTTAATCATTTCCACTAATCGTTCAGACATACCTGACACAATCAGTTCCTCTCCGTTTGATGGTTCAATAAGATTTGCCTCTGCCAAGGGTTTTGGGATGATTCCCAAAACGTGACTGCCTCCTTCCTGTACAGCCTTTGAAACGATCCCCATAAGTCCAAGATTTCCTCCGCCATATATCAAGTGCATATTCCTTGCAGCTAAGACTCGACCCAATTCCTGTGCTGCTTCTATGTATTGTGGCTTAGTACCAACACTACTACCGCAGAACACACAGATGTTTTCAACTCGTCTTCTTGAAGTGGCTTCCATTTTTTTTTTTTGTATGTATTTCTTTCTCAACTTTGGATGCCTTCAAAAGTACAATGACGAGCTGAATTTATAGTACCCTGAAAAGGGTGAGTAAAAATAGCACAGGTATCTTCCAGAGGACGATTAGTAGCGAAATAATATCGTGATTAGTCAAAAAGGTCTGGATCCTGTCGGAGAAAATAAAAGAAAACAACAAAACAAATTACAATTATTAGGAAAAGATAAAGAGATAAATATTTTACAGAAAAGTAGCGGCTTGGTTGACGTCTATGCGTCAGGGACAAGCTTCCCATCCAATTTTCTTATAAATTGGCAAACAGGGTCTTTTTGAGTCAGATTCCCGAGACTTAACTGTTGTCTTTCTTTTTGAAATTGTGTATGTAATTTGCAAATGGCTATATGAACATATCCACTGGGATGCGTCTCAAGAGTCGAAGATATATCATCTAAAGACTCCTTACTCAAGCCACCCCTAATGAATTTAATTTTGTCTTCGCGATTTTCAGACACCATTCCTAAAGAACGACAACGAGTGTTGCAATTCCATCGTGCACATTTGTAACAAACACCCATTTGCTTAGCTCTACGTTTCTTTGCATAGGTGCTTCTTCCAACCAGGCAGATGTGAAATAAAAGAGTCAGAAGACTCACCTGCCAATCGACCCGTGCTTCAATTAGCTTGAAATGACTTAATCGAGCAAAAAAAACTAAACACACAAAATTAAATCACACCAAATCACAATATATACACAAATTGCATGGGTTGCCTCCCTGCGAGCGCTAAGTTTAGAGTCGTCAGCTAGACTTGACTTCTCGAACGTTTATGCTGGATCTGAAAGTGTGACACTTTCTTTTTGTCGCTCAAATGATTCTCCCCAGTAGTGTTTGACACGCTGACTGTTAACCTTGAATGTGTTGTTGGTATTGGGATCCAGTAACTCAACAGCTCCATAAGGTAAAACCTGAGTGATCACAAATGGTCCTGACCACCTAGATTTCAACTTTCCAGGAAAAAGTTTCAACCTCGAATTGAACAACAACACCTGCTGCCTTGGTTCCAACTGTCTGTGCACTATTTTTCGGTCATGCCATTTCTTGGTCTTTTCCTTGTACAATTTGGCATTCTCATAAGCCTGTAAGCGAAATTCCTCCAATTCGTTGAGTTGGTGAAGTCTTTTCTCTCCTGCAGCTTGTGAATCAAAATTCAACTTCTTCAGTGCCCAGTACGCCTTGTGCTCAAGCTCAACTGGCAGATGGCACGCTTTCCCAAACACCAATCGATATGGAGACATACCAATGGGTGTCTTGTAAGCTGTCCTGTAGGCCCATAATGCATCATCTAGTTTTGTTGACCAGTCCCTCCTTGTTGATCCAACGGTTCTTTCTAGGATTCTTTTGATTTCCCTGTTTGAAACCTCAACCTGTCCATTTGACTGTGGATGGTAAGCTGTGGCAACCTTGTGAGTAACTCCGTATTTGGATAGGAGTGCATCGAAATATCTGTTGCAGAAATGTGAGCCACCATCGCTGATGATTGCACGAGGTGTTCCGAATCGCGTGAAAATGTTCTTTTTAAGGAATTTGATCACCACTTTTGAATCATTGGATGGCAGTGCAACTGCTTCGACCCATTTGGAGACGTAGTCTACAGCAACCAGGATGTACATGTTTCCGAATGATGGAACAAAGGGTCCCATGAAATCAATACCCCACACATCGAATATTTCCACTTCTAGAATGTTTTGCAACGGTCCTTCATTTCTCCTCGAAATATTCCCTGTTCTCTGGCACCTGTCACATTGAAAAGCAAAAAGATAAGCATCTTTAAAAAGAGTGGGCCAGAACAAACCTGATTGAAGAACTTTTGCTGCAGTTTTATTTCCGCTGAAGTGTCCGCCATATGGTGATGAATGACAGTGCTGCAAAACACTGTTGATTTCCTCCTGTGGAACACATCGTCTCAATAATTGATCAGCACATCGTTTGAACAGGTACGGTTCATCCCAGACATAGTGATTGACTTCTTTGAAGAACTTTTTCCGTTGCTGAGTTGTCCATTCCAACGGCCATTTTCCTGACACAATGTAGTTGACATAGTCAGCATACCAAGGGACTTCCTGTTGTTTCATGGCAAACAGCTGTTCATCTGGAAAAGTTTCTTTGATTGACAGATCTTTGTCAGCTGTTTCTCCATTCTCGAGCCTCGATAGATGATCTGCCACCTGATTCTCTGTTCCTTTCCTGTCTCTGATCTCCACGTCGAATTCTTGCAGAAGAAGTATCCAACGGATCAATCTGGGTTTGGCATCTTTCTTTGTGATCAGATATTTGATTGCTGAATGATCTGTGTAGACCACCACTTTGGGACCCAACAGATAAGAGCGGAATTTGTCAAAAGCGTACACAACTGCGAGCAACTCCTTTTCAGTGGTTGTGTAGTTGAGTTGAGCTTCATTCAGAGTTCTGCTGGAGTAGTAAATGGTGTGGAAAATCTTTGCTTTGCGTTGTCCCAAAACTGCACCTACAGCAAAATCACTAGCATCGCACATCACTTCAAATGGAAGGGTCCAGTCTGGTGCTACAATGATGGGGGCAGAAATCAGCTTCTGTTTTAAGATCTCAAAAGCTTCCTGGCATTCTTTTGTGAAGTTGAAAGGCACATCCTTCTCCAGAAGATTGCAAAGAGGTTTTGCAATCTTGGAAAAATCTTTGATAAATCTCCTATAAAAACCTGCATGTCCGAGAAAGCTCCGAATCCCTTTGACAGATGTTGGTGGAGGTAGTTTTTCAATTGTCTCTATCTTTGCTTTGTCTACCTCAATCCCCTTTTGTGAGATCCGGTGTCCAAGAACAATGCCTTGTACCATGAAATGACATTTCTCCCAGTTGAGCACCAAGTTTGTATCTTCGCATCTTTGTAACACCTGTTTCAAATTTTGCAAACAATGATCAAAAGAATCTCCAAATACAGAAAAGTCATCCATGAAAACCTCCATACTCTGCTCCAGCATGTCTGAGAATATGGCCATCATGCAACGCTGAAAAGTGGCGGGGGCATTACATAATCCAAATGGCATCCTGCGGAAAGCAAAAGTACCATAAGGACATGTAAATGTGGTTTTCTCCTGATCTTCTGGGGCGATGGCAATCTGATTGTATCCTGAATATCCGTCAAGAAAGCAATAGAATTCATGTCCTGCCAGTCTGTCTAACATCTGGTCAATGAATGGTAGCGGAAAATGGTCCTTTCTCGTGGCTTTGTTCAGCTTCCTGTAATCCATGCATACTCTCCATCCAGTCACCGTTCTTGTTGGAATTAGCTCATTCTTTTCATTGGTAACCACAGTAGTTCCTCCTTTCTTTGGTACACACTGCATAGGACTCACCCAACTACTATCTGAAATTGGGTAAATGATGCCAGCATCCAACCATTTGATTATTTCTTTCTTCACGACTTCCTTCATGATTGGATTAAGTCTCCGTTGATGCTCCACTGTGGGTTTGTACTCATCGTTCATCAGAATCTTGTGCATGCAAAATGATGGACTAATGCCTCGAATGTCTGCTATAGTCCAGCCAATGGCTCTTTTGTGTTCTCGTAATACTCTCAGTAGCTTTTCTTCCTGTTCCAATGTTAGTGAAGAAGAAATAATAACAGGTAATTCAGAAGTGTTTCCAAGAAATGCATACCTGAGATGGCTCGGAAGTAACTTCAGCTCCAGCTGTGGTGGTTCTTCAATCGAAGGCTTGATTCGATCTTTCTTGGGCAGTTCCAAGCTTTCAACTGGCGGTGTCACTTTGAATCGGAATGGTTTGTCAAGGTAATTGATACATTCCAGGATTTCAGCATCTAGCTCACTGTCAGTCATGTTGGTGATGCAAGCTTCAAGTGTATCTGTGGGATTTGGCTCAGTATTTTGAACGATACTTTCAACAACATCAACTCTGAAACATTCTTCTTCCTTTTCATCGCTCGGGAATTTCATGGCTTTGAAAACATTAAAGGTCACTTCTTGGTCCTGCACTTTCATGGTTAGTTCTCCTTTTTGCACATCAATCACAGTTTTACCTGTAGCCAGGAATGGTCTACCAAGAATGATAGGTATTTCTTTGTCTTCTTCCATGTCAAGGATGATGAAATCTGCTGGGAGAATTAGTTTGTCTACTTTTACCAGCACATCTTCAACAACACCTCTTGGAAATGCAAGTGTTCGGTCCGCAAGTTGCAATGAAACTGAGGTAGGCATTGCTTCTCCAATCTGCAGTTTCCTGTAAATAGAAAAAGGCATCAAGTTAACACTGGCTCCTAAATCACATAAAGCCTTACCGATGTAATGTTCTCCAATGGTGCATGGAACTGTGAAACTGCCAGGATCTTTCAACTTCGGAGGAAGTTTCCTCTGAATAATGGCGCTGCATTCTTCCGTTAATGCTACTGTTTCGTAGTCTCCCAATCTCCGTTTTCGTGAAAGAATATCTTTCATGAATTTTACATAGCTGGGCATTTCTTCCAAGGCTTCTGCAAATGGAATGTTGATATGCAGCTTTTTGAATACCTCCAAGAAACGAGCAAACTGCTTGTCCAGTTTGTTTTTCTGAAGTCGCTGAGGAAAAGGTGGAGGTGGAATGATCTGATCTTTTTCTTTTTCCTTTGCTTCTTTTTCCTCCATCTGTGGAACTGCATCTTTTGGAATTTCCTCAATTGTTGCCTTGATCCCTACATCTTTGTTGATCTCAGTACCGCTTTTCAAAGTAATGGCTTGAATTTGCTCCTTTCCTCGGTTCCTTGGATTTGGTTCTGTGTTGCTGGGAAGATTTCCTGGTGGTCTGTAACTCTGAGCATTGGCCAGTTGGCCGATTTGATTCTCCAGTGCTTTAATAGAAGCTGATTGGCTCTGAATCATAGCATCGTACTTTTTTAACTGAGCCAGCACTTCTGCTATTCCTGGTTCATTTGTCTGCTCCTGGCCTTTGTTTTGTTGCTGAAATCCAGGTGGTGAATAGTTCTGCTGAATCCAGGTGGTGGATTGTTCTTTTGCCCTGAATTGTTACTCCATGAAAAATTAGGATGATTCCTCCACCCTGGGTTGTAGGTGTTGGAATATGGATTGTTCCCCTGTCTGTTGAAATTATTGACATAATTCACAGTTTCTTCAAGTTGGTTTGGTTCCGGTGCTCGTCCATATGGTGAACTTGTGGATCCAGTGGTAAAAGTCTCCATGAATTTGCATATCTGATCCAGCTTGGTATTGACTGCTGTATTGACTCCACTTTCATAAATTCCTGCAATTCTTTGGATCATGCTCCTTTCTGTTGGCCACAAAGAATTGTTGTTGGCCATCTTCAATTAGGTCCCAGGCTTGATCTTCTCCTTTTGCCATCAGGGCTCCTCCAGCAGCAGCATCGATTGTGGTTCTCATTATTCCAGAAAGTCCATTATAGAAAGTTTGGACTTGAAGCCATTTTGGAATCTCATGATGAGGACATTTCCGGAGTAAATCTTTGTACCTTTCCCAAGCTTCGTAGAGAGTTTCCGAGTCTTGTTGTACAAAGGATGTGATGTCGTTCTCAGTTTTCCAGTTCTGGCTGGTGGAAAATACTTTGCAAGAAATTTGGTGGCTAAGGTGTTCCATGTTGTGATAGAACCTGCTGGTAGTGAATGTAGCCAAGCTTTAGCTCTGTCCTTCAAGGAGTATGGGAAAACACGCAGTCTAATTGCTTCTTCAGCTTCTCGGTTGTAATTGAAAGTGCCGCAAACTTCCAGGAAGTTGCTGATGTGGGTATTAGGGTCTTCAATTGCATTTCCTCCAAACTGAACTGACTGCTGAATCATCTGAATGCATGTTTTGATGTCACCCGCATTTGCTGGTAAATGAGGAAGTACAATACAAGAAATGAGTCTGTCAACCACCGGAATGGTTCTGTCTCGAATGGGAATTGGTGGTGCAACATTCAAAGGTTCAGGTTCCATGTTGATTAAAGCTTCTTGGCCTTCTCGCCGTTCCCTTCTCAACTGTCTGATGGTTCTTTCAATTTCCGGGTCAAGCGGTCGAAGTTCAAAGCTTCTGGTTCGTCTCATAAAGTTTCTGAGAACCTGAAACACAAGAAAATAAAAACAATAAGTAAAAAGAAAATTAGATACAAGTAACGGTATCTAACCTTAAAACTAATAGTGAAAGATAAATAAGTCCCCGGCAACGGCGCCAAAAACTTGACCGGCGTAAACACACACGTATAACGCAAGCGTACGTATCGTTCAAGTAGTATAAAAAATATCGATCCCACGAGGACTTAATACCTAAGCTATTAATTTTATGAGGTCAAATGATTACTAATATCTAACAGGTTGTTTGATTGATTTGAAATGGCGACGATTCTAAATTTAAAGACAAGTAAATAAAATTGTTCGAAAGTAAGTTTTAAGAAAATTCAATATTAAAAACTATCTAGGGTTGTGAATCTTTTCAATATTATTTAAAGATGAAGTGGTTGTCCTATAGTTGGGTAATATATTGATTTATTAACCTAGAACACTAAATTATGTGAAAGCCTCTTCCGATGGTCAATTACAAATACCTAGTATAATCCAATTGAATCATATGTCTATGTCAACCAAATTACCTAGATTCATTAAGATTAAGTTCCAATTAAGGCTACCCCCGCCCGACAGGTATATTCCTATCCTGTAAGGAAATCTATTAAAAGAGTTATATATCCTCAAGGAAGATCGTGGGCTATTGAGTCTAAGGTCTTAAACTTAAAATCCCTATGTCTAGTTCATTTTAAGTTTACCTAATCAATTTTATTAATGGCCAGTTAATAAAAAGCATTAAGATTAAGACTCAATAAATAAATCTTTATATTACCCAAACTATAATCTAACTCTTATAAACCAGTGATATTGAAATTCATCACAACCCTAGATAACTAACTTAGTTATGACACATGGCTAGGGCTAGTAAAAATTTAAAAGTAAAAGCCATAAAGTAAAAATGCGAAATAGTAAATGCGGTAAAGTAAATACTGAAAAGTAAATAAAATAAAATGCTAAGGTAAAAGGAATTACTTTTACTATTTACTATTTTAGATATCTCCCATAAAATAATATATAAACTTGTGATAATATTACCAACCAGCCATATAGGCGGTAACCTGATTAATTCAAATTAAGTCCGACCAGCCATAAAGGCGGTATGATTTGTCCATGAACCTGCCATATAGGCGGTAAGAAAATTTAATTATCAACCAGCCATATAGGCGGTATCCTGGATTAGTCAGGTTAAACCAATTTAAATTTAATAGCCAACCGACCAATATGGCGGTATCCGTATTAAGTCAAATTTTAAATAGTAAATATATTATATTTAAGGGAGATTAATCTAAATAGTAACAGTAAAAGAATTACCTTTCACCTTAGCAAGGAGAAGTTACCTCATCATGGTTGAATAGTAAAACTGAAACAGTAAAAACAAGATAAATTACTATTACTATTACTATTACAGAAAGTAATTACTATTACAAATGTAATTAATTACAAAACTTAAATTAAAAGAGATTAGAGAGAGAAACTCCCGATTTTACATCAAAGAAATGAGAGAGAATGTGCAACTAAAACTGAAATGGCGGCCTCCTTTTATAGGCAAATTTTGGTCCAGCGTCGCGACGCTGAAAATGCACTAGCGTCGCGACGCTGCAACAGTTTCTGGAGTCCACGCGTACGTTGACCACGCGGCTGTCGGCAGCAATAATTGAGACACGTGTCATGCTCTGGTTGACTGGCGATGCGGTCCAATGAAATCCTGCCACGTGTCAGCTTGTGATTGGGTGTAAATTCGGTCAATAGAATGGTGACACGTGGCGTGCTCTGATTCATTGATTATTCGGTCCAATAGAAAGGCGACACGTGGCACGCGGTTTGGGTGGTCCAATGAGGTGATGACACGTGGCATGAGGCGCATGTTAGCAAGGGCGGCGCACGTTAGCAAGATCCGGCGCACGTTAGCAAGTCCAACCTATCAGATTTTGACACGTGGCTGACGGCGCATGTTAGCACATTCGGCGCATCCTGGGCGTCGCGCCGCGCAAGGCTTCAGCGTCGCGACGCTGAAAAGACGAAAATATCCCTGATGACGCATTTTTGTCCGTTTTTGCCCCAAATTGCCTCAAGTGCTTTCCAAACTTTATTTATCTGTAAAATAACAACAAAAACACATCAAAACGTTCATAAAACTCGAGAAACAATACAAAACATTAGGCTAAATGAGTGGGAAATAGTGATATGAATACCACTCATCAATGGATTTCCCTAGGATAACTATATTTGGCACTTATTCAATTTGGGTTCTGTTTGGTATCATCCACAGTATGTTTAGCATCCCAAATCTAATAGGATGTGAAAACCCAGTTTCTTTTTCCGTTCATATCTAATATGTTATCTGTTAAACAAATATTTTATGGAACCTTATTCTAAATAAGTTCTTGCACTATTTAGCGTACGTTGAAGGAAATGGTAGCTCAGAGCGACTCGTGATAACCTTATTATATCTAACAAAATTCGGTTAATCCTGTTCGGACACACCGTCAAACTGACGTGTTCCGGGAGGAGTCTTCATTTGAAAGAATACTATACTCTTTCAATTATAGTAGAAACTTATTGCTTAAGTATTTTCCATTACGGTCTTACCGTGACGGTTTCATACTTTAGCCGATATGTTTGTCTATTTCGTGTCGAAGCTTGAAAGTTTCCGATTTGTGTTTCAAAAGAAACACATAATCAAACGCGATGCCACATCCGTAAAGGTCACGAAATATTCATATCCATATCTAACCTAGCTAGACATGGGCCCACTAGCTTCACTATGAACTAGGGCTAACAGATCAGAGGCATTACACTTTTACCAAGTAAATGTGTTTTATGCACTTTGCCCAATAAAAACTAGATCGTAGACTTATTTGATGAAATCAAATTAGTCCTGGTACCCGCTCTTCAAAAGTGCGGATATACGATTCTTGTTTGATAGTGTCCCTAACAACTATGCCACAATTAGTTTCTTAACTGATCAAATCAATTTGAGCTATTTATTTTCATAATATATATTTGAGATATTATTTATATTCAAAATATAAATGCTGCTATTCACATCTTTGTATTATCTCAATATCATCTTTATATAATGAAACACTTTAGTGTTCTAGAATATAAAGGTACCCGTAACGGGTTAAACACTGATATAAAGATAATGTTCCTAGTCAAACTAGTTACATTTTAACAGTTTCCAATTTTAGGTACACACCCGATGGTAGTTCCTAAACTTAGGTATCTACGGTTAAAACAGCGACTTTCGTCCCGTTTACAATTCGAAGATAAATCTCAATTGAAGTCAGTATCCTGTTCAAAACAGATTCTGAACATCAATATATATATTTTATGTACCAAACTAAGTATCTAAAATCTAATTTTAATACTAGCTGTGAACATAATTATGACAATCATTTTAAAGTCAGAGCCTTGCTCGTTTTCAATTCCTTCTTGGGATATGTCCTTTTATCTTCCTAGAAGATAATAATGATTTTGCCTTTGCCTTTTTCAATATTCTGGTAGCCTTCGGCCAGGCCTCAGGTTTCTAGAATATTGTAGTAAGGTGTGTCTTGCACTACTTGCCTAATTTCAAACTTTGACTTTATCTCCTTGAGAATAGTCATTAATTCTCCAAGAATTATTTATTGCAATTTTTACTTCTAAAATCTAATTTTAGGTTTATAAAGATCCTTCAATTTCAGTATCATACGTTAAGAATCTAATCCTTAGTTCTGATAAAGAAATTAAGGAGTCTATATGACAAGTATTATGGATTAAGCACTAAAATTATCATTACATGAATATTCCAAATATCATGTTCCACTTATTTGCTTAACTCCAGGTTTAGGCTTAATATATTATTTTATCAAATAAAGTAACTTAATATTTTTCCAGGACCATCTTGAAATTATTCCCAATTTGAAAATTAAGTCGTTTAAATACATTTTCACCCAGGATTATGTCTTAAACACTAATCTTTCATTTATATCTTATTCTAATAGTCCAACTATTTAATCAACGATTTGTGGTACTATTTATTATAATGATTATAATAGTCCAACTATATAATCAAATATAATCTAAATTAATTAACCTCAATTACATTGATTACTATAATCCAATTATAAAATCAACTGTAAACTGAAATTAATTAATTCAAATATATTGATTAATATAATCCAATTATATATAATCAAGTATATACAGTCCAACTGTTTATTAAAACAACAACTTAAATATTAGTCAAACTAACATTTAATCTAACGACGAAATAATTTAAATGAGCGCGTATGTCGAGTAATTGAACGAGTATTGCAAATTCAATTCTTGCCTCCCACTATTTTTCGGCGAGCCTCTAACCCTCCGTCGAGTACTCGGGAAACCGCATTTCCTAGTGGGCTAGGATCCCGTTAAATATCACACAATCTTGACTTTGGCCAACAAATTGTATGATAATTAACTAGGTAGATCTCTAAGATCAATTGGATCCAATCCAATTCCTAGATCCGGTAGGGGGACATCCAAGTCCGAACATATATCTTATATATGCCAATACATCCAATGTATTACCTAATCTTTTTCCTCTGAACCAACTAACCTTGGCTTTGGCACAACAAAATTAGTGATCTCAGTCAAGCGCGACCCATTGACCATGGAAAGCTTCGTAATCAATGTCGATGGACAAGAAGTGGTCTTGACTTTGGCCAACAAACCACAACTTGGACAAGACACTGATATGGAACAAAGCCTTCGTGATTCAAACACATCTTCGACAGACAAAGGCCTGACTTTGGCCAACAAACCATGTCGTCTCGGATCTTGAGTGAGAATCACTCAATGGAAGGAAAGACGCTTAATATTGAGCGAGGGTTTTTCGCGTGCAAATTGGCAACCAATTTATTATCTTTGTTAAGGTCTCATCATCATACACCCTTAAACATGCATTCTAAACACATAATAAAGCGCATATGAAATAAAATAAAATGATATGCGGATGGATATTTTACATTGATCCTAGATCAAATCTCTCTCTTTCTCTCTCCAGCTAGCACTTGTATTACTTCTACCTGTTACACTACACTTCTAAAGAAACCTCATTTACATTGAGGGGAATAGGTGAGAAGAGAAATACAATGAGAATAGAGGTGATAAGGCTGGACACGCAGGTCCAATTAATAAATCAAATTTATTACAATTTCATTCCAAAATTGTCCCACCCGACTAATATCCATCCGATATACATTATTCATGCATCGCAACCATGTATTCATACAAGCATGTTATCAATCAATCTAATCCAATTAATTAATCTGATAATTAGTGATCATCCAATGTTCAAACAACGATTTGATTGTTCGAGTCAAACTCATTTTGGCAAACACGTACTCAAAGTACAATTTCTACGAATTAAATTAAATTAAATTAAATAATTAAATCCAATTTAATACGCATTTAATTATAATTCTCTATTTAATTCCAAATTAAATATTACACTTTATTAAATAAACCTTTACGAATTAAATTCCAAATTTAATCGTTACGGGTCTCAAAGCCCGATTAATATTCAATATTAATTTAATTAAAGTCCAATGGGCTTTTAATTAATTTCTTCAAGGCGTGGACTTTTGGTCAACTCGGGTCAAACCGAATAACCAAAATCCAATCCGGGAGTTACCCCATAAGCCTAAAAATTAATTTAGGCCCATTAGCCCAATTAAACTTTAAAGGTTCATTAGTCGCATTTGGGCCTTTTGGAAGCGGTTTTGGGCCTAATTGGATCCAACCAATTTTGGGCCTAACCAACTTTGTACACAAAGTCCAAAAACCCAATTAACAACTTTAAAAGCCCAAATCCAATTTTAAGGCCCATTTTAATTAAATTACAAATCCAATTTTACAATTCAATTAAACAAAGTGCCTATCATATTAATTACCCAAATCGAATTTTCCAAAACACCAAATTTGTCCAATTAATCATGCTTAAAACATCATGGAATCATGTCCAACATAATTTGATCAAAATCAAACCCAAATATACATGCTAAAGTCTCGGCCAAATGGGGATTTTGTTCCAAATTCAAATTCAATCCAATTGAACCAATCAAACATAAAATCAACATCCCCTAATGATTTCCAAGTCATCCAATGAACAAAAAATAAAAATTCCAAGACATTATGGGCTATGTGTATTCGGCCACCATAATCAAT
>SKCR01006147.1:0-25283 GCA_019454045.1 Zanthoxylum bungeanum | reverse complement strand
GAAGTTGTTGCAATAGTGTAGTTGTTGGAAAGTTTTGCTTGACTTTTTGAAAGCCAATTTTATTATTACCTTAATATATTTTGGAAAGTATATAAGGTAAATGTTTTTTTACTTTCTAACAACTAATCACATCATCATCTCTCTCATTTCTTTCTCTCTTCTCCTCACGCCCAAAATGGAAGATTGCTCACTGGTTTTGAACCAGAAATGGCGTGACTTTAGGGAAGCAAAGAGTGGGTTTTCATGGTGAAAATTCAAGTGCTAGCACACTTACGAGTCTTGCGAAGGTGGTAGGGAGGTTTGACCATGAGCCGGGATCCGTTCGACGAAGCTAGGAGCTCCGTTTCGCATCTCAAATTTCTATTTGGAGACAGTGGACTGCTGCAGTTCATGCGCCAAGGCAGTGCGTTTTTGGCCTTTAATCGTCTCCAAATCGACTCAACCGATCGATGTGAGTATTCCGCTACCTCCGTTGGTGTATTCACGCATGTTTTCATGACTTGTATGATCTTGGGACCTAGATTTAAACCAACAGGTATCAGTAGCAAAGGCTTAACCACACAACACATATTTTGTATCTATATTATAGTAATTTTATTTAATATGCATAGATATATTAGATATGTATTGCATGTTTTAAATTAAAACTTTGACCTAATTAAGGGTTAATGTTCCTAGAACATGCCAATGATCTAATAAGCATGTAAAGGTGTTCATAATTCTAAATAAGTTGCGGAATATACTTACAATGAACGGATTTGAGCTTTAAAATTTTGCGAAGAGATCTCCAAGATCCAAGCTTTGAGTGATGATTCCAACTCTTGAAGTAGTTTCCCTATCACCTTAGTTGATTTCTCTAAGTGCTAGCTAATTTGATCTTGCAACAAAATCAAAGAGAGGGAGAGGATAGGTCACGCCCATTTGGAGGTTCTAGGGTTTTTTTTTTTTATTTTCCAAAATGTGTTCCAAGTGTGTAGAGTGAAGAGAGAAAGAAGGCTTTTTGGTTTTGTTAAAGGGTTTTACCCTTTTACCCAAAACCATGTAGTTGGGGTAATTTGGTTTCACCTAAACCAAGTGGTTGGAAAGTAAGTGGTTTTGGCATAAATGTCAACACTTTCCAACCACCACTTCACATGTGTGACATGTGTGAAGTGGGCCCACCATTTTGAATTCAAAACTCAAAATGTCTCTACGAACATTTACCGCGGCTCGGTTCCGTTTAATTCGATTAAACAAACTTTCGTCGCTAAATAATTAAATCTAATTTAATTAAATAACGATGCCTCACAAATATCTTACGAACGTCGTTTACAAATTAATTCTAAATTAATTCGTTCGTTCGTATAAAGTCCAACTTTAATTTCGTAACGAAATCCAATTCATATTAATATATCCGACATATTAACTTTTGCCCATACGAATAAATTAAATAGAAAAATCAAATTTAACTATTAAATTTATTTTGCCGATTAATTGCAAATTAATCGCGTTCTCTCTTTTCCGAACACATTTAATCCCAGATTAAATAATACCTCAATTAATCCCAAATTAATTTTCTCCATCTTAATTAATCCAGATTAATTTTCTCTCTTAATTAATCCCATATTAATTCTAATTTAAATCAACTGTCATCGGTGAATCTTTGGGAAGCGACCCAAGAGATCCCTGGATATGTTGGCAGTAAATACGGTCATCGGATTATCCGAATACGTGCGTACCTCGTACTACGTGCTTATCGATTTACAAGACATGGTTGGCTTCTAGCAAAGCACCGTGCCTACCCAATTCTCCAGAAATATTCTTACTGGAATATATAATCTATGTCATGCGTAGTATACGTAGTATTGCGTATTGCGATCCAGTATTGAATGTCACGTGCTATGCCTGGGGCTGGAACTGTGTTTGCCCCGTACGAAGCACATGTCAGATGTCTAGTAACTAGTCTCTATTATCGGATATACACGACCTAGTCATAATATCCCGATGACTGCAGTACTTAAGAGCACTAGTACCGTATCATACGTGACATCATCTCCACTATGACTGGAGTGATACTTCCGTCTTGACATCACACCCAATACACTACGATTCTCAATATACCTAGCAGAGGCGTACACAGAACCAGTTAAAGCCCTGGACGACCAAAACTAAAGCATACCAATTGTCGCAAGTATTAGCGGTGCAAGTCTCAGGTTAAGACCAAATACACCTACCCTGATTTCGGACTTCCATAGACACATAGTCATACTACCAATGGAATTCCGATGGGTCTATCCAGAGCGAAGCTATTTTCTGTACCATCGGTAAAAACACAACCTCCTATTACACTTGCATGAGTATCCTATACCCAAATATATGAGAACTATGCCGTTATGATCTCACATAACACGCACAAGTGTAATACTAGTCTATTCCACATTATCGATGTCCAGTCTCGATAATACTACGACTAGAGATATTTAATGATTAATCCTTCGTGGACTGATATTGTCTCATATTATCTCAATCCAGGAAATAATCATAAGGACCTCCTATCATTTATACATCTAGGTGATCTAATCACAAATGATAAGAGTGCAATCTCCTTGTCACATAGTTAATTTGTACAACAACAACATGATCTGTACAAATAGTGACGATATGGGTCATAATTGTCCAACAATCTCCCACTTGGCCTATAGCCAGTCACTCGAGTGTCTTACACCTGAACTATGTATGGTTCGCTCAAACTGTTGAGTAAAGGCTTTCGTCAGCGGATTTGTATGATTATCGTCTGATGTAATTTATTCGATCATCACATCACCACGATGTATGATCTGAACGAATCAGATGAATAGTCGAAGTATATATCTGGATCGTTGATGAGACCATTAATTCTTTAGTCTGCGTTGTAGCCTAGCTCAGCTGCTAACAAAACTATATCTAATCTAATTAGATTTGTTAATGACCCAGATGGCTTCTATTGTTGCCTCAACCGCAGCAATGACCCACATTTGTTGTTTATTCGGTAACAGTATCTTGCTTGGAAGATTTCCAGCTTATTGTTCCGTTATTCAAACTGTATTGTACTGTTGTTTTTATCAATTAGAAAACTTACAGCAGTGATCCTAGTCACTTCAAGTTCTCATTCTCCATAGTTTAAGACATAATCCTTAGTTCTTTATGATACTAACGGATGTTCTTAATATCAATCCAGTGACTATCACTTGGATTGACTCGTTTGTGACTCCATATGCTCAAAGCGTATGAGACACCAGGTCACGTACATTTTTCAATGTACGAGTTCTCAGAGAGTGTTAACAACTTTAAAACTATCCCAGTAGATCTTTATTCCTAGAATAAAAGTTGTTTCTCCCAAGAATTCTACGGAGAATTTTCATGAAAGTCGAGCTTTCTCCGATTGTAATATGGGAATATCATTTCCAAGAAATGACATATCATCATTATTTAGGACATTCAATGTCAGTGCGCTCCCACTAACCTCCTTATATACACAAGAATCATTTCTCATTTTGAATTAAATCATAAACTATTATGATTACATCGAAACGATAATTCCAAGAACCTAATGCTTGCTTCAATCCAAACATGGATCGAATAACCTGCAAACTTTGTTTGTTAGTTTTGATACGACAAAACCGTCAGGATGTTGTAAACATCCTCCAAAAGGTTTCCTTTTTAGGAAAGCGATTTTCACGTTCAGCTGCCATATTTCATAAATGAAACATGTAGCATCAACAAGCATTATCCAAATGGATTTAACGTGGCAACAGATAAAGATTTCGTTGTAATCAACACAATATTGATAACGATACCTTTTCGCTACAAGCCTAGCTTAGTACGTTGGTATGTTGCCTTCCATGTATGTCTTCCTTGAAGACTTATATAGTACCAATAGACACAATGCCTTGTGGTACAACAACTAGTGTCCAAACGTAGTTGTTATACATGGAATCCATTTCAGACTCATGACACTTTGCCATAATAGGGAGTCGATACCTTGTATCACTTCCTCATACGTAGTCAGTTCGTATTCCTCAATAAGATTGACATCTTTATGAGGTGAGATCAGAAACCCATACCCCAGGTTATTTTCTGACTCTCTCCGACCTTCGCGGTTCTTGTGTATTCGAAGATTACTGGTACAGTTTCATCTTTGATGAACTGTTTGTGTTCCATTAAGGGCTTGGTGCCTTGAACAGTATAACTCCGATTTTTCATCGAGTTTTACTATCCTCCCACTTACCACTGCATATCGGTATTCCTCTTAGGAAAATCGCATGGTGAGCAACAATTACATTGTTCTCTAGTGAGTTGTATAAGTACTATACTTTGGTTTCCTTAGGATAACCAATTACATTAGGCATTTATCCAATTTGGGTTCTAGTTTGGTATCATCCAAACGTATGTCTAGCATTCCTAAATCATCAGGAGTGACAAAGCCCAGTTTCTTTCCTGTTTATATCTAATATGAAATTTCTCAAACAGATTTTTATGGAACCTTATTCAAAATAAGTATTGCACTGTTAATGCTTATCCATTTTGAAGGAAATTGGTAGCTCAGAGCGACTCATGATTAACCTTTATCATGTCCAACAAAATTCGGTTTCTCCGTTCGGACACACCGTCAAACTGACGTGTTACGAGAGGAGTCCTCATTGAAAGAATAATATACTCTTTCAAGTATATGAGAAACTTACTGCTTAAGTATTTTCATCATGGTCAAAACGTGATGTTTTAATACTTTAGCCGATCTGTTTGTCTATTTCGTGTCGAAACTCTAAAAGTTTCCGATTTGTGTTCTTCAAAAGAAACACAACCATAACGCGATGCCACATCCGTAAAGGTCACGGAATATTCATATCCACCTCTAGTCTAGCTAGACATGGGCCCACTTTGTCACTATGAACAAGGGCTAATAGATCGGTGGCACTTATACTTTTACCAAGTAAAGTGTTTTTAGGCACTTTGCCCAATAAACTAGATTCGTAGACTTCATTTGAATGGAATCAAATCCGTCCTAGTATCCACTCTTCAAAAGTGTGGATATACGAGTCTTGTTTAATTGTGTCCCAGATAACACTGCCACAAATAAGTCTCATCTGATCAAATCAGTTTGAGCTATTTGTTTGTCATATTATATGTTTGAGATTTATTTATATTCAAAATATAAATATTATTATTCACATCTAATGTGTTTATCTCAATATCATCTTTATAAAATAAAACACTTTAGTGTTCTAGAATATAAAGGTATACTCGCAACGAGTTATACTCAATATAGAGATAATGTTTCTAGTCAAACTAGTTACATTATAACAGTTTCCTAATTTAAGTACGCACCAAATGGTAGTTCCTAAACTTAGGTATCTACGGTTGAAACAGCGACTGTCGTCCCGTTTCAATTCGCAGATTAATCTCATCTGAAGTCAGTATCCTGCTCACAGCATTCTGCACATCAATGCATATTTATGTATCACACTAAGTATTTAAAATCCAATTTTAATACTAGTAGTGAACATATTATGACAAACATATTTGAAGTCAGAGCCTTGCTCGTCTTCAATTCCTTCATGTCTGCTTTGTCCATACGACAGTCATGCTTCAATTACCCCGTTTGCCACAATTTAGGCAGACATCTTGGGTATGTCATTTGTCTTCCTAGAAGACATAATGATTTTGCCTTTGCCATTTTCTATATCCCAGAAGCCTTTGGCCAAGCCTTGGGTTTCTAGAATGTCGAAGTAAGGTGCGTCTTGCGCTACTTGCCTTATTGCAAACTTTGGCTTTATCTCATTGAGAATAGCCATTAACTCTCCAAGAGTTATTAATTGCAATTTAATACTTCTAAGATCTAAGAATAGATTTATGAAGATCCTTCAATTTCTTCATCATACTTTAAGGAACTAATCCTTAGTTCTGATTAGGAAATTAAGGAGTCTTTATGGCAAGCATAATGGATTAAACATTAAAGTTATCATCACATGAATCTTCCAAAGATCATGCTCTACTATTTGCTTAACTCCGGGCTTAGGCCTAAGATGTTATTTTATCAAATAAAGTAACTTCTTAGTTTCAGGACTATCCTGAAATTTATTCCCAATTTGAAAATTAAAGTCGTCTAAACACATTTTCCCTAGGATAATGTTTTAAAAACTAATCTTTCAATTTAATATTGATTCTAATAGTCCAACTATTTAATCAACGATTTCAGGTACAATCTAATGTAATGATTACTATAGTCTAACTAGATAACTTATTACAATTTTATTGGTTAAAATCAAATATATATTGATTACTATAATCCAATTATATAATCATTATACATGATTAGTAAAATCCAAATATATTGATTACTATAATCCATTATATAATCAAATATAAATGAGAGGTAAAATTCAAATATATTGATTACTATAATCCAATTATATAATCAACTATAAATGAAGTAATTGAATACAGTCTAACTGTAAATTAAAACAACTATTAAATATTAGTACAACTAACATTTAATTTATTTGACGAATAATATTTGATTGAGCGCGTATGGCAAGTATCTAAACGAATATTGCAAATTTAATTCTTGCCTCCCACTAATTTTCGGCGAGCCTCTAACCCTCTGTGGAGTACTCGGGAAACCTAGTTTCCTAGTGGGCTAGGATCCCGTTAATAACACAAACCTTGACTTTGGCCAACAAGCTGTATGATATTTAACTAGGTAATTCTCTAAGATCAATTGGATCTCATCCAATTCCTAGATCCAGTAGGTGGACTTCCAAGTCCGAAATATATAACTTATATATGCCAATATATCGAATATATTACCTAACCTTTTTCCTCTGAATCAACTAAGCATTGGCTTTGGCACAACAAACTTAATGATCCCAGTTAAGCGGAACCCATTGACATGGAAAGCTTCGTAATCATGTCGATGGACAAGAAATGATCTTGACTTTGGCCAACAAATCACGACTTGGACAAGACACCGATATGAAACAAAACTCTCATGATTCAAACACATCCGCAATTGACAAAGGTCTTGACTTTGGCCAACAAACCAATGCCAACTTTGGATCTTGAGTAAGAATCACTCAACGGAAGGAAAAACGCTTAATATGTTTTGAGGGTTTTTCGCGTGCAAATTGGCAAACCAATTTATTATCTTTGTTAAGGTCTCATCATCATACACCCTTAAACATGCATTCTAAATACATAATAAAGCGCGTATAAATAAATAAAAAATAATAATGATATACGGATGGATATGTCACAAATTGTTCCTAGAACAAATCACTTCATTTCCTCTCCCCGGCTAGAACTATTCTAACTTCTACCCAATTACATAATACAATAAAGAAACCTCATTTACATTGAGGGGAATATGTGAGAAGAGAAATACAATGAGAGATGAGATAAAAGGCTGGGCACGTAGGTCCAATTTAATAAATTCTAAACTTATTACAACAATTTCCAAAACGCCCTTGCCCTTCTAATATCCATCTGATATACATTATTCATACAACACATTCATGTATTCATACAAATCATGTTATTCAATCAATCTAATCCAATTAATTAATCTTTGAATTAATGACCATATAATGTTCATACTACGATTTGATTTGCGTGAGTCAAACTCGTTTAAGAATAAATACTCAAAGTAAGTATTCTTGAATTATATTGAACTACAACTTTAAATCGAATTTATTTGTATTCAATACTTATTCAAATTTAATTCCAAATTAAATATTTACACTTACTTATAAGCCTTAAAGACTTGGATTCCAAATCCAATCTTAATGGGTCTCAAAGGTCCAATAACATCCAATGTCATTTTAATTAAAGTCTAATGGGAAAAAATTAATTCTTAAGGCATGGGCTTTGGCCATAATGGGTCAAACCCAAAATGACAAGGCCCAATAGGAATCACCATATTGCCTACAAATTAATTTAGGCCCATTAGGCCCAATTAAATTCTTTAAAGGGCCAAGTGATGTATTTGGACCTTATGGAATTGGTTTTGGGCCCAATTGGATCCAATCCAAAATTCCAAAACCAAACTTAGTCAAACCAAGCCCATTAAGCCCAAATACACACTTTTAGCCCAATTCATAATTAAAGGCTTATTAACATAATTATAATATTCAAAATATTACAATTATTTTAATTAAAGTGTATTAGCCATGATTAATTAATTAAACTCAATATTTCCAAAATACCAATTAACTTAATTAATCATGCTTAATCCATCAATTCATGCTCAACACAAATTGAAGCCAAAAATCATTATTTCATGCTCAACCTAAATTGAATCCTAAATTCATCATTTCATGCTCAACATGCTCTTTGATTATAACATAAACTTCATTGACTTTGATTCTAATCCAATCAAACCAACAATCAACATTTAAACATGCATTTAAACACATAATTTCATGTTATAAAAATCAAAAATCTGCAGTGGACTGCACTGTCAAATTCGGCCATACTAAGGAGAAATTAAAAATTTGATCCAATCAATTTTTCTCAAATCTAATCATGCACAACTCTAAGTTAACATAATCTAAGCATGCTCAAAGCATCAATTTGAAAGAATCATACTCAAAACATAAAAGCCCCAAATTTAGTCTAATGAACCCTAAAATTTTCATGCTTAAAATTGGCTCTTGATACCATTGTTAATGTTCCTAGAACATGCCAAGGATCTAATAAGCATGTAAAGGTGTTCATAATTCTAAATAAGTTACGGAATATACTTACAATGAACGGATTTGAGCTTTAAAATTTTGCGAAGAGATCTCCAAGATCCAAGCTTTGAGTGATGATTCCAACTCTTGAAGTAGTTTCCCTATCACCTTAGTTGATTTCTCCAAGTGCTAGCTAATTTGATCTTGCAACAAAATCAAAGAGAGGGAGAGGATAGGTCACGCCCATTTGGAGGTTCTAGGTTTTTTTTTTTTTTTTTTTTTTTCCAAAATGTGTTCCAAGTGTGTAGAGTGAAGAGAGAGAGAAGGCTTTTTGGTTTTGTTAAAGGGTTTTACCATTTTACCAAAAACAATGTAGTTGGGGTAATTTGGTTTCACCTAAACCAAATGGTTGGAAAGTAAGTGGTTTTGGCATAAATGCCAACCACTTTCAACCACCACTTCACATGTGTGACATGTGTGTGAAGTGGGCCCCACCATTTTGAATTCAAAACTCAAAATGTCTCTACGAACAGTTACGCGGCTCGGTTCCGTTTAATCCGATTAAACAAACTTTCGTCGCTAAATAATTAAATCTAATTTAATTAAATAACGATGCCTCGCAAATATATTACGAACGTCGTTTACGAATTAATTCTAAATTAATTCGTTCATTCGTATTAAAGTCCAACTTTAATTTCGTAACGAAATCCAATTCATATTAATATATCCGATATATTAACTTTAGCCCATACGAATAAATTAAATAGAAAAATCAAATTTAACTATTAAATTTATTTTACCGATTAATTCCAAATTAATCGCGTTCTCTCTTTTCGAACACATTTAATCCCAAATTAAATAATACCTCAATTAATCCCAGATTAATTTTCTCTCTTAATTAATCCCAGATTAATTCTATTTAAATCAACTGTCATCGGTGAATCTTTTGGAAGCGACCAAGAGATCCCTGGATATGTTGACAGTAAATACGGTCATCGGATTATCCGAATACGTGCGTACCCCGTACCACGTGCTTACCGATTTACAAGACATGGTTGGACTTCTAGCAAAGCATCGTGCCTACCCAATTCTCCAGAAATATTCTTACTGGAATATATAATCTATGTCAAGCGTAGTATACGTAGTATTGCGTATTGCAATCTAGTATCGAAGATGTCACGTGCTAGGCCTGGGGGGGATGGACTGTGTCTGCCTCGTACGAAGCACATGTCAGATGTCTGGTAACTAGTCTCTATTATCGGATATACACGACCTAGCCATAATATCCCGATGACTGCAGTACTTAAGAGCACTAGTACAGTATCCTACGTGACATCATCTCCACTATGACTGGAGTGATACTTCCGTCTTGACATCACACCAAATACACTACGATTCTCAATATACCTAGCAGAGGCGTACACAGAACCGGTTAAAATCCTGGACGACCAAAACTAAAGCATACCAATTGTCGCAAGTATTAGCGGTGCAAGTCTCAGGTTAAGACCAAATACACCTGCCCTGATTTCGGACTTCCATAGACACATAGTCATACTACCAATGGAATTCCGATGGGTCTATCCAGAGCGAAGTTATTTTCCATACCATAGGTAAAACACAACCTCCTATTACACTTGCATGAGTATCCTATACCCAAATATATGAGAACTATGCCGTTATGATCTCACATAACACGCACAAGTGTAATACTAGTCTATTCCGCATTATCGATATCCAGTGTCGATAATACTACGACTATAGATATTTAATGATTAATCCTTCGTGGACTGATACTGTCTCATATCATCTCAATCCAGGAACTAATCATAAGGACCTCTTATCATTTATACATTTAGGTGATCTAATCACAAATGATAAGAGTGCAATCTCCTTGTCACATAGTTAATTTGTACAATAACACCATGATCTGTACAAATAGTGACGCTATGGGTCATAATTGTCCAACATTAAGTTAATGACTTGATTGTCATAAATCTCATGTGATTCGGTGATTACTTTATTTAAGTAATAATATTAATAATGTTGGAGCATTATTGAATGATTTGTCTTGTCAATACGTAGATGAATGAGTTTTTACTACTTATATCCAATATCGTCATTAGTGTGAGGGTATTAGTGCTCGGAACTTAGGTCGCTCCGGTAAAACATTAGATATAGAGTGATAAGTTAACGTAGTCACCCAATATCGTTATTAATGTGAGGGTGTACATACGAAGCTCATTATTGCACATTGACAAGTATACACCTAGAACACGTCTTAATCAAATATCGTCATTAGTGTGAGGATATGAAACGATTCAGGACCAAACTAGGAGTCACATGAAGTGATTGACCTTGGAGGTCTACCTAATGAGTTTACAAAGGCCAATATCATCATTAGTGTAAAGATGGAGTAAATGTCATGGGATCCACTTCCCGCTATGAAAATATTGATATTCGTTTTTTCTGTTAAGGAGAGATTATGAAATTACATAAAGTAGTAGGAGTGCACTAATAGATTTAAAATTTCATAATCAATTAGTGTTATCACTTTTGAAATGAAAATTGTTTTGCAACTACTCAAAAATATTGTCTTGTATGGATGCCTTTAATCCATTGATTAAACTTTTGGATTCCTATAAGCTAAAAGGAGTCGAGAACTATATCGAATGGGAAATGAACATAAGCCTTGTCTTGGAGTATGAAAAGTTGACTTATGTCAATATCAATCCACTGCCTGTTGATTTTGATCCTGACTCCACTCCAGAAAAAACGAGAAACTTTTGATAGATGGAAGAATGATAACTTGAAGGTGAAATCCTATATCTTGAGATTGATGGTTCCAGATTTTTTGAGACAGTACATTGAAGTACCGGATGCTTGGAGCATCATGCGAACACTCAAGGAGTTGTTCGAGGCAAATCAAGAGATGAAACTTTATCGATGATCTAAGGAATTGTTCCGTGTTGAACTCAATGAGGGAGGAGCTGTCAGCACTCATGTTTTGAACATGATCGACCGGATTCGATATCTGGAACGACATGACATTGTGTTTGATGAAAGACTGGGCCGTAATTTGATTTTCTCTTCTTTGTCTAGTTCTTATGCTGGCTTTGTATTGAATTTCCATATGCATTCGATGAAAGCCACATACGAAGAACTTCATAACATGCTATGCACGGTGGAGCAAGATTTGAAGAAAGGCAACCTCACACTGTATCTCCATGGTGGAGCTGGCTCTTCAAAGACTTCTGAGAAGTCAAAGAAAATAAAGATGGGGGAGAAGAAAATATCAAAGAAAAACTCCAAGAAGCGCAAATGTGCAAAATCGAAAGTAGCTCGTGATCAATGTCTACAATGCAAGAGGTCTGTACACTGGAAGAATGATTGTCCAGAGCTAAAAGGAAAGCAGAACCCTCATGTACACTTTGTATTTTTCCAATTATTGACATCTCATTGGCCTTAGATGCAAAATATGGATGGGTGTTGGACACTGGAAGTCCTACTCATATTTGCAATTCCCTGCAGGATGTGAGGGTTAGAAGAAGGCTGAAAAAGGGAGATCCACTTAGAGTTGGCAATGGCGAGATGTTGGATGTCAAGGCCATAGAAACAATTGTTCTAGATCTCCCAAATATATGTAAATTAGATTTGCATAACTGTTATTATGTTCCCTCACTTATCATAGACAAATATCGTTGCCAATATTAGATAAATATGGATATAAAATAAACATTAATGATGAAATTTTATGTTTCTATGATAAAGAAAATTTATTGAAATGTGAATGTTCTTTATCAAACGGTCACTATATTTTGGAAACATGTAGAAATGTATTTAATATAGAGAAAAATACAAGTAGGAAGTTTGAATTAAATAATACTGAATTATGGTATATGAGATTAAGCCACATAGGTGTTAGACGTCTATCCAAATTGGTAAATGATGGTTTGATTGAAAATCTTACCTTAGATCCTTATCCAATTTGTGAGTCATGTATCCAAGGAAAGATGACAAAGGCCTCATTTCAAAGCGTTGGACATCATGCTGGAGATTTACTGTAGTAATACACATCGATGTATGTGGTACATTAAATCATGTCGCTCATGATGGTTCCACATACTTTGTGACTTTCACATATAACAATTCTAGATATGTATATGTCTATCTGATGAAACATAAGTCGGAAACATTTGACAAGTTCAAAATATTCTGAAACAAAGTAGAAAAACAAAACAGTAAATTCATCAAATGCCTTATATCAGATCGAGGCGGTGAATACATGAGTGAATAATTCAGAAATTATTTAAGGGATAATGAAATTCTCGCCCAATATAGCCCACCAGGAACACCTCAACACAATGAAGTGTCTGAGCGTAAAAATCATACTTTATTGGATATGGTGCGAACGATGATGAATTATACAGATCTTCTTATTACCTTTGGGGTTACAATTTACAAACTGCTGCCTATATACTTAATATGGTTCCATCGAAAGCTGTTTCTATGACCCCCTATTAGATATGGTTCGATAGAAATCCAAGTCTTAGGCATTTAAAGATTTGGGGTTGTTCTGCATACATTAGAATTGCACAACGGGATAAACTACCACCCAGAGGATATAAATGTAGGTTCGTTGGATATCCTGATAATTCCATGGGATATCAATTCTACGATTCTGAGAAACGAAATGTATTGTTTTTCGCTTTGCAATTTCTTGAAAATCAATTTTTGAGAGAAAGTGAGAATTGTAGAGAGATTAAACTTGATGAGTTTAATCCCAACATTACAGAACCTGAGATGGAACTAGAGATCCAATTAGATGAAGGATTTACAACACATGTTCTACATAAGTCGAATAGAATATCAAGGCCTCCTGAGAGATTATTTTTAACATCTGGTGTGAGTCTTGATGTTCTCCTCTTGGAGGAAATAGATCCGACTACGTATAAAGAAGCTATATTGGATATCGATTCGGGGGAAAATGGTAGCAAGCCATGAAATTTGAAATGGATTCAATGCATGTCAATCAAGTCTGAGACTTAGTTGAACTTCCTGAAGGAGTTAAACCTATTGGCTGTAAATGGCTTTACAAAAGGAAGCGAGGGCCCGATTGGAAGGTGGAAACCTTTAAGGCCCGATTGGTTGTGAAAGGTTACACTCAACGTCCTGGGATTGACTATGAGGAAATTATTTCACGGTAGCCATGCTAAAATCCATTATGATTCTTTTAGTCATTGCTGCATATCACGACTATGAGATATGTCAGATGGATGTGAAAATCACTTTCCTAAATGAATTCCTTGAATGAGATATCTATATGGAACAACCATATGGTTTCGTATCCAATGAGACTTCAAACTTGATTTTTAAGCTCCAAAAGTCTATTTATGGACTTAAACAGTCATCCCGAAGCTGGAATCGTCGTTTGGATGAGATAATTAGATTATCTGGATTCATCAAGAATTAGGAAGAACCACATGTTTATAAGAAAGTGAGTGGGATCATGATATTTTTCATAGTCTTATATGTAGATGACATCCTTATCATAGGAAATGATATAGGGATGATGCAAAGTGTGAAAACTTATCTTTGCAAGAATTTCTCCATGAAAGATATGAGTGAAACTTCCTATATACTATGTATAAGGCTCTACCGAGATAGAGTTAGCAAGCTTATAGGGTTGTCACAATCGAAGTACATAGATAAGATGTTAAAAAGGTACAGTTTTACCAACTGCAAGACAACAAATGTACCTTTCCGATACGGCATACATCTTTCGAAGAAAATGTCACCTCAAACTGAGGAAGAAAGAGTTAGGATGTCTAACTTGCCATATGCTTCTTGCATTGGAAGCATAATGTATGTTATGCTATGTACTAAACCTGATATCAGTTTCGACGTCAGTGTGACCAACCGATATCAATCTGATCCAGATAATGATCATTAGACAGCTGTGAAACATATCCTAAAATATCTTAAAGGTATTAGGGATAAGTTTCTGATATATGGAGAAAATGAGCTACAAGTTAAGGGTTATACAGATTCCGACTTTAAGGAGATCTAGATGATAGAAAATCTACATCAGGATACATATTTACCCTTAACGGTGGTGCGTTTAGTTGGCGTTGTTCAAAGCAAGGCTCAACATCTGATTCCACCACTGAGGCGGAATTTATAGTGGCTTCAGAAGGTGCTAAAGAACCTGTTTGGATTAGAAATTTTTTCAGTATACTCGGCTTTGTGCGAGATCATCCACACTTTGATGAAATGTATGTCAGAAACCTTTCATGGTATGGCCTCTAGATGTTCGTTGGGTGTAGACTGATGCACTCAGTAATCAAGAGCGAAGCAAGATAGGATTTGTCGGCTCGTATGTGTACCATAAGAGGTTTATGTATCAATGTAAGTAAAGTCATGATTCTTAAAGACTTTGGCCAAAGTCGATCACATAGGGTGGCTCACATCAGTTGTAAAGAATCGTGGATATTTCGACATGGGATGTGCGCCTTGAAAACTTGATGGTTGTATTCTATGTTTCCTAAGCACAACTCGGATAGCCTACGATGGAGGGATTGTTAAAAATATGTGATGATCTCGACTTGCATAGTTCAAAAAAGTCGTTCGTGTTATTCGCGAATTCAGAGGTAGCCGAATTGCGTACATATTAACTAAGCTTATATGACGAACGTGTCTGAACTTAGAGAGTCTCAATATGAAGTGTACTCGTTGAGCACTTGGATAGCCGGTTAATTTTGATAAAAGATAATATTAGATATTATAATTATCAAATAAGATAATCAAGTGTTATTGGATAACATTGATTATTTACTTTGACCTAATTAGATTAATTGGATTAATTCAATAATTACACAAGGGCTTAATTGTAAAATCATAATATCTCCACCATTTGAGGATATTATGGTAATTGTAAGCATGTAATAATATGTGGTTTTGGCTTGATTTAATTGGATTAAATCAAGGTGGCAAATATTTAACTAATCTATTTCCTGATCCTTGGCTTGATTTAATTGGATTAAATTAAAATGGGAGACAATGAAGATTAGTTACACCTAATTATACATATTTGGACAAATTGGATTAAGCCCACTCAAAAGTTGATTACAACTTCTTTAATTAAAAATTACCTAAGTTTTGCTATAAATAACAAGCTTTATGAAGGTTTTAATTACAAGTACAAATACAAACAAATTCTTAGAGAAATTATCCTAAGTTAGAGAAGTGTTTAGAGAACATTGTGAGGTCTCTACAACATTTCATTTAGGAGAAATCAAGATTAGATCTTGAAGTGAAGCTTGCTAGCATTGGAAACAAGATTGGATCTTGGAGTCAAGCTTGCACACCTTGGAGGTTCTCCAACAATTTCAACAAATAAGAAGTAGATTGGATCTTCCATCAAGCTTACTAGGTAATGTTTAATATTCTCCAAAGTTATGTTCATTTGTGTATTAGATGCATGGTCACATAGCTTAATGTTGAAATAAGGCTAATCAATTGTGTTAGAATACTTTAGAGGTACAAACACAACATGTTTGTAATTAAGTCAAAGATATTCATGTTGGACACGTATAATTAATAAGAGTTTGGAACTCTAGATTAAAGCTTAAAGTTATGGCTACCATTCTAGAATCACTTGACCACCTTTGGGTGACCTAAAATTGTTCACGGGACATTTCTTATTGGGATTCTAATTTGATTTGTGTATTGGATTCAAAATTTACGCAAGTGCGTATTTAGAATAAATTTATGTTTTTGTAAAAATATTTGATATTTTAAAAAACTTGATTTTTATTCTATAACATGTGTTAATGTTGGTTTTGAAATTAAAAATTAATTTTGGGTGTTTTTGAAGTGTTTAGAGAGAGTCGGAAGAAATTAGGGTACAGCTCACTGGAATTTGAGCTGATGGAAGCATAAAGAAACAAATGAAAAAAAAAATAATATTGCTGTTTGTGGGCATAGTGCGCGCGTATGATAATTTTTTTTCGTCCGTTGTTGTTTCCTATACATTCGTAATGGAATATAAAATTTCATTAAATAATTTAAAATTACACCCATACTTGATATCCATGGGTTAGACCCATTTCCGCTGCGCGGGGCACCGATCCGACATTAGGAGTTCCACAACTGCCCCAACACCCATCACCCCCCCTTTTTACTACTTCTCCGCAGTACTAGAAACCCATTTCGTTTACCATATTCTTTATAATAATTTAACATCTCATTAGCATTATCAAAAACCATATATGTCTTTGAATCATCATCGTGATTATCATCAATTTCATTAATGTGAACATCTACACCCTCCATTCAGTGTCCAATTCTAAATTTTCCATTGTTTGCAAAAATGCCCAAATAGAACCGCAAAGGAAAAAACTCAACCAATCATGGCCATTTTCAAAGTAATTTCTCGTTTTCAACAATCCAAAAATCACATTGATTTCTTCTAATCTATCGTAATAACATAAGAATTCAACACCAAAGCTACATTTAACAAACTTAATTTCGTCAGACTTCGCACAATATTTTTTCAAACAAACTAACAATTCGATTAATATGAATAAAATTAAAAACAAATAAGGAAAGAAAATGAAGGCAGGGGAAATGATAATGAATAAAGAACAGAAAATGAAGGAAAGAAAAGAAAACCTCTTCCTTCGTTGAAACGGTGGGCGACGGTCAAGGGAGCGGACGACGTGGCTCCAGCTATGAGCGACGGTCTACACCTAGGCAACGTGGCTCCAGCTCCGCGCGACGGTGGATGATGAACTGAAGAGCACGGTGGACGAGCAAGGTTCCCGTTGAAATTGGTTTTGGTGAATATCAATTTTAAATTAAGACAAAATTGATTTTAAGGGGTATTTGCCAAATAGGACACGCAAACCTTGATACAAAATTTTAAGCTAAAACACAGCCCCCTCGGAGGAAAGTACGTAGAAAAGTTAGGAAGAATATTATTTCTCTTTCCCAACTAAGGAATAACATCGTTATCATCCATGCTTGTACTACAAATCTTCGGACAAATTTCCTACCGAGTTCAAAACAATACGCGCTCGTGTACACAAATAGAAATACTCGCTCTTTAATACGTTTATATTCACATTTTGAGAGGCTAATTGCGTCTTGGCTCGTGGGAAGCGTGATTTGATTTATTTGTTTATGATAATGATACCTCTACTCACCTGATATTTTTTATTATCATTTTTTTTGGTTAATAACATCAGAATCCCTCATGTTTTTGTTATTTCTCATATAAGGCATGATTTGTCCATTTGTATTAAATTTTTTTTAGCTCTTACTGTGTTGACTAAAACATCCTTTAGTGTTAAGTACGGGTGTTCACAGGTTAGGTTGGGTCGGGTCGGATCACGTGGATAGAGAAATTCGAACCCGAATATTAAGAGGTGAAATCTGATCGGATCAGGTCGCCCAAAAAAAACAAAATTTAATAAATTATTTATTTTGAAATATAAATATTAATTATTTTATATCCCGAAAATTATCATATATATAAAGTTTCAATACAACAAAAGTAATAAACAAATAAAATAATATAAAATTTTTAAAAAATAATAAAATTTTTAGAAAAATAATAAAAATATTATAGTGTCGGTTCGGGTCGGATTTTAATATCAAACCCGTTACCAACCCCTAAATTTCGAGTCGGGTCGCGGGTTGACCCGATCCTATGAACTAGTGTTAAGTTACAATTTACATATTAAAGAGAGTGTTGTCAAATGTGTTATTGGTGGTTGAAATTATAACTTATTTTTCGATGAACGAGAATTTTTAATATCGGTGATAATTTTACAAAAATATATAATGAAATGTTAGAGAATCCAATGATATGAATAATAACATCAAAGTCTGGTAAAAAATGGTAGAAAAATATTAATTAATAATCATGATTGTTGACGGTGGACATTGACAGCCACTTTAATTATCCGGACTTGTATATAGAGATATGAGTCCAGTTCAAATAAAAAAAAAATATAAAATTATATTTTAACCACTTTTATAGGCGGAAAAAAAAACATTAAATATGAGAAAATATTTTTCTATCTATATTTAGTTTTTAATTCATAATAGTTACTTATTAAAAGTGTTAATTTTTTTTATTCTTATAATAAAATAAAAAAAAATGATAAGAAAAATTGAGAACTAAATGAAGACTAAAATCACTAAAAATTATTCATATTTTATGATTAAAATAATTTTAACCACAAATACCAATACATTTTCAGTGATTTTAGTCCTTATTTATTCTTTATATCACTCTTATAGTTGAAATTATATATTAAAAATGGTAGGTTCAATACTCGGGAGCAAAACTATTTTACGCAAATGAATGAATATGTATTTATTCCAGAACAAGAATAGAACATTAGGGATCCCAATGTTATTTAGTTGAAAAAAAAATAAAGAAAAGAAATCAGCTAACGTCTTCTCTGATTCAAAATATCAACGACGATTTTTAACTTTGGTAAAATCCATGCGTACTTGCCACTGGACTCGTAGACCTAGACTCATGCTTTCTTGCCATCTGTAGGTGCAGGGGCTTAATTTTTATTATTTGGGAATATATTTTTCAAATATTTGAGTGTGAGTAGATAGAATAATAATGTAAATACATATAATTTATACATATGTTTACGTGATTGAACGGTAATCACAAAATCAAAGTAAGGTCGTCTTGATTTTGTGATGATTGTCTAATCATATAAATATAATTTATATGTGTTTTTAATATTTTCGGAATTGAGTGGATTTCAAATTATATATTGGTAAAATTATATGGTAATTAAAAAAAAAACCATGCGGACTTTCTCTTTCTTTCAATGAAAAAAATCATATAATATATAAACATCTTTCAGTTGAAGTAGTCACAGGGTGGCTGCTTTTAATCGAAGCACAAAATAATTTAAAAAGCAAAATTACACAAAATCATTTTGTATCTTCCATTCATTCATACCCCTTCGGTAGTAACTGCTCTATCACACGATTCATATCACTTTGAAGCTTCTTAACTGTTGCTTCAACTGTTTTCGTCCCAATCCCTTTAACCCCATTTGATATTTTTTTAAAAAAAATTTCAAAAAATAAAAAAAAATCAACTCATCTTTTGTTTTGATCATTTTGAACCAAAGAAGAACAAGTTATATAAAAAAAATTTGTTGGGTTTGTATTTCTGACTTGCTTTTGTTTATTTTTATTTTTTGAATTTATATAAAGTTGGATTTTTTTTTCTTTTGTGTAAATTTCTGGAGATCTGAGGAGTTAAAAGGATAAGAATGGAGCCACCCAGAGGGTTCTTGGCTTCTTTATGGAGCTTTATTTGCTTTCTGCCGTACTTCATTGGGCTTCTGCTTCTGGGCATCATGAAAGGTTAGTTTTTGCTAATTTTGTTCCTTGGTTTGATTCTATCTTGTTCTGCTAAATTGCCCACTTTTTTTTCTTTTCATTTTTTTTTTTTTTTTTTTTTACTTAATTCGGTATGTAGTTTCTTAGATTAGCTTCTTTATTTATTTGTTTTGATTTCCAATATCAAGAAAACCTTATTCGAGTAAAATGAATTTGTTTTATATGTTGCTTGAATAATTTAATAACATCACTTACTCTTGATGCAGCAAGTGTTTCTATTTTAATGGAACTCATGATTCTTGTGATTTTGCTTTTATATATCTTGGATTTTAGGATTGGTCCTTAGTATGAATAAAAACGGATGTAAAGTTGGGACTGCCCCTGCTGTAGCTCCTCTTTTGTTGATCTTTCCTGAGTTGGCATTTGCTTGATTGTGAAACTAATTATATGATAATTGTCATTGGCTAGATATTCGATAAAATCCACACTTGATCTTGGTGGAGTTTTTTTTATATGGAAATATTAGTATAGTGAACTCAAGACTATTTAGTAACTAAATGTCTACATCTGTTAACTGTTTAGGAAACATTTAGTATAAGCATTGGGTTGTTAATTGAGATATATTGCCTGACTTCGGTTAAATTCATCAATCCTTATGATTACTATTTATTTTCAGGAATCATTTTCTGCCCAGTGATATGCCTTATCATGACACTTGGAAACTCAGCTATCATATTGGGGCTCTTGCCGGCTCATGTTTTGTGGACTTACTATTGCATTCTGAGGTGCTTTCCCTCGCTCTTAATTTTCTTTGTAATTTGTCTTGTGTAGCTATTTTGTAGTAATTTGTTCTCTTATTTTGTTGAATTTCTCTAACAAGCAGAGCTAAACAATTAGGACCAGTTCTGAAGCTTTTTATCTGCGTATGCACACCGGTTTCTTTAATTTTATGGCCAGTTGTTGGCATTGTTGCAAGCATCGTAGGGGGAGCGCTGTATGGTTTTCTGTCACCAATATTTGCCACTTTTGATGCTGTTGGAGAAGGGAAAACTAATGACCTTTTTCACTGTCTTTACGTATGTCTTGATCATCAAAGTTCTGATTTTCTTTTTTGTTTATATTCTGTTTTCTTACTTCATTGCATTATAAAGATTTTGAATCACTTCCTTTGCAGGATGGGACTTGGAGCACTGTCAAACAAAGTTTCACTATTGTCAGAGATTTTAAAGATGTTTGTTTCCATTCCTACTTTTCACTAATGGATGACCTGAGACAGAAACAGGCTCCAGATGGTAAATATTATGAGATAAGGTGTGCTTTCTGCTCTTGGTGCTAAGAAACTTTCCTTCTTTAAGTCCATATTGCTGCTATTAACCAGTTTACCACAATATTTCGGAATGGGATAATTTTTAGAAAACTGAATGGTGAGAATTAGCCATCAAATCTGTTCATTTAGCAGTAGCTATCCTCTTGTGCAGATCTTTTTTGGGTTTTAAATTTACCTTTTTCATTGACTCTGTTTCAGATTGCTCTATATTCCTGGTGCCATCGTAGCTTGGGTGCTTGGTGTCTTGGTTGACGTGCCAGTGATCTCAGTTGTTGCCCTATGCAAAAGCCCATATATGCTCTTTAAGGGGTGGCATCGTTTGTTTCATGACCTTATAGGTCGAGAAGGTCCTTTCTTAGAGACTATATGTGTACCATTTGCTGGCCTTGCTATCCTACTCTGGCCCTTGGCTGTTGCTGGGGCGGTTTTGGGCTCCATGGTGGCCAGTATCTTCCTTGGTGCATATGCAGGGGTGATTGTTTATCAGGTTAGAATCATATTCCCTGTTAGTTTTATTGCCCTTTGCCGTTTTGCAAGTCTTTCAACTAGTAAGAGTTTGTTTTTGCTTGCTTCTTGAGCAGGCATATTGAAACCTTTTGAATGGGGCACTTGAAATGAGGCATTCATATACTAGAATGAATGATTATATCATTGTTTCACCTTTTATTATTATTATTTTTCCAATTCTGTTTGGCCAATGCCAACAATTTAAGTTGATGAGTTTGCATTGTGGGATTCCATTGTCCAATGGCCAGTGTTCTAAAAGGCAGCGTGTTCTCGTTCACAGCGGCAGCCATGTTTAGCCCCAAATAGTTGGGGCTAGGTGTTTGTCAGAATGGTGGGGATTTTGCCCATTCTGGCGAAATTTTGCCGCAAAAGCTGCGGTCAGCGGCCATTGACCGCCACATGTTTTGAAACCCTAACCCTAATTTGTCTGGATTTCATACCCTAGGCTTAACCTTAACCCTAATTTTACAAAATCAACTCTCTATCTCATTAATTTTAAAAACCACCAAGTTTACATCCCTAATTTCCGAAAAATTCCTAATTGCTTCAATTCATTTTGGTTTTTCATCAAATTGACCATCTAGAAATCTTCTCTATCAATCAAACAACATCTCCCTATGATCAATTTGTCCAAATTTTCCCAAAAATTGAAAATTCCCAAATTGACCTAAAATCCTAATTTTGCATTCTCTGCCGGCCGAGGAATTGTGTAGGCCCCGCCTAGATGGGCTTGGGCACCCTAGCTGGGTTATTGCCTGAGTCCCTGACTAGCGCCAAGCCCAAGCGTGCTTTAAAACATTACCAATGGCAATTGTGTTCCTCCTAAGAGCAAGCGTTGATAGATTATTTCTTTTAACGGCTTGTTATTATGTTGTTCGTGATTCAGTTCATTCTAATAGTGGAATTAATTGCAAGCTTCTTCTCATCTTGTGCATTTTTTGCCTTCTTGCATATTTTCCAAGTATTTATTTATTCATTTCAAACAACAGAGCCTATGCCATTGTTCAATTTGTTATGATATAATATCATTATGTCAGTTACCTTATTTGTGTGATCTTCATATTACAGGAATCCTCCTTTTGGTCTGGGCTTTGCTATATTATAGCATCCTTGTCAATTTATGATGAATACAGCAATGACGTACTTGACTTGCCAGAAGGATCCTGCTTTCCTAGGTTCTGTTCTGCACTCTAATATCTTATGTTTGTGATCAATGTTTATTGTCTTTTTTCTAGCTTATAGTAAGATTCTGATATCAACAGACCCCAGTACCGAAAGAAGTCAGAGCTTTCGCGGACCAGTTCTCGTGCTAATTCTTTCTCAAAGCGCAGCTCTTTCAAAAATCCTCCTTCACGCACAAGTTCAATTAGGAAGCCAATTGATTTGAAGCCACTTGAGGTATCTTGTGTCATTTTCCATTTGGCTTAAATGGAATGCTTAGAATCAGAGAAAATTCAGCTTTATAATTTTGTTGATTCTCTAATAACGGTTTGACTTAGCATGTGTAATTTCTTTTTTGAATACTTCCTTGTTTTGGCTCATAGCTTTTGAAAAATGTGCTCCATGAATATGTAGCTTCTTGGGGGCATATTTAAGGAGTGTCAACGGCAAGGGGAGATCATGGTTTCTGAAGGACTAATAACAGCTAAAGACATTGAAGATGCCAAATGTAATACTGGTAGCAGAGTGGTTAGCACTGGCTTGCTAGCTTATTGTCTTCTCCAGGGACTCTTGCGCTCTGTAAAAATCAATTCTACAGGAATAATATTAAGTGAGTGAATGCGTTTCCTTTCCCATGGCTGTCTCCCCTCTTTTGAGTGCCTGTGTGATTGTCTCTAATAAAAAGATTTGTCCTTCAGTCCTGACAACACGTTGATATTGATTCTATTTACACCTATTAATGCAGGTGACAATGTTACTGAGATAACTAGTTCGAACAGACCAAAGGATGCCTTCTTTGATTGGTTTTTCAACCCCTTCTTGATAATCAAGGAGCAGATAAAAGCAGAAAACTTAACAGAGGCAGAAGAAGACTACCTAGGCAAACTAGTTCTATTTTGTGGCAATATTGAGAGGGTAAGGGATTTAAATGTCTTTCCACCTGAATCCGAGCTTAAACGAGCAGAACTTGATGCATTAGCACGAAGGTAGTGGCTGAAAACATCTTACAAAATGCCTTTTTATTTCCTTTTCCCTTTTGGGGTTATGTTAGTTTGCTATACTTTTAAATCCCTTGTTCATTTAAGTTATGCTCCTCCATGTTCCCCCTTTCCATTTTTGTTGTAATGCAGGCTCCAAGGAATAACCAAATCTGTCTCAAGATATCCAACTTACAGGCGGCATTTTGATAATCTGGTAGTGACCCTAACAGAAGATCTTGCCAATAAGAATGGTGGCAGTGAATCAACCAATGGTCCCAAGACAATGCACAGATCAAATAGTGCATTCGCCCGGATGCAAAAATCCTTTAAAAGATTGACAAGCAGCAACAATGGACGTTATGAAGAGTCACAGTCACAATCACAATCAAATGCTTCAAGGGATGTGGAAATTTTATGATTTGGAATGTTGAACAGTCGAGGTAAGCTCGTCACATTCTGATTTTCACTTATTGCTGATACAACGGGAGAACAAAACATTTCTGGACTGATGTATTGTAGCTGGCCCTTGCGGAGGAGAATGCAATAGATAGAATGTGGCTTATCCCTATGCCGAAAATTTAGAATGGAAATTTAGAATGCTGATGTATTTTTTCCCCTTCAAATTGTTGTATTTTACCATGTACATAAAGAGAGAATAAAATGAAGATGAGGCTTTCTACAGTACCACCTCTAATTTAGAAGCTGCTCTAATTTAATTTATAACACGAGCTTACAAATAAATTAGCAATTGATTTTTCTGTCACCTTGTAAGGCATTGAAGCTTGAATTTTCCTTCATGTATAAGGAAGATGTACCATTTAATAACTGGTTCATGCATCATGCTTAGAGCAAAATGGGTCGGGTTGATCCGATCCCACCTCGCTGTATAGTCTGATCCAAGCCCAAAAACCTGATGGGCCCAATATAATCCAAACCAAAATTGCCCTTTTGATCTTCCCTTTTTTTTAGCATCATCAGTTTTACTACTACACCAACTGACCAATTCAATGGCGGCAAGCATTACCGAAACCGTTAACCCCCACTATCCCCATTACCCATCAAAGTAACTAACTCTTACTATCTCCTTATTTAAAGCAACCCCATGTTCCCAAAAAACTCACAGCACACATACATTTTGCTAAGCACTCACAAATGGCTGCTGCTGCTACTAGTAATAATTTCTCCAAAAACTCCATCAACTTAACACTCCTCCTCATGACCATCTTCTCTTCTCTTCAT
>SKCR01006146.1:0-25309 GCA_019454045.1 Zanthoxylum bungeanum | reverse complement strand
TCTCATTCTACAAAAGAATACTCCGCATAAAATAAAACTGCTCATTTATCTATGTACACACTCATGACATAACTGCAAAACTGGCAACATGTGACTTTCCCACGGTAAAATTGGCATTATGGGGCTTTCCCACGGTAATAATTGGCATCTATAGGCAAAACTCACAATGTGAGACCTTATCTTACGGAGTGTATCTTAATATAAAAATAATTTTTCTAAAACATATGCTCATTTATCTTAAAAGTCATGCAAGTATCGATATACTACAAATTCATGATTTCTAACAGAATCAATATTCGATCCTTTCTTTTATAGCAAATTATAAGCTTTTCCAAAACTAAATTATTTAATGCATAAACTTAAAATTCATTAAAGAAAATATGCATAACTATATACTTTAGAAAAATATCAATTACAAGCTTATTCACACACCTGGTGTGTTGTACTACCGAGAAGAGAAACGACGTAGTAGGACTGTCCCCGCCACTGTTATCTCGATCACCTAAAGAGACATAAGAATCTGTCGTAAGGAACATGACCCTAACTATAGTAGATGAAAGAATAGCAAGAAACATGACTTAGATGCTCGCGTGATCCTAACGTGATTTTCGTAGATTTTCATTTACAATACAGACTTCCATTATACGATTTATCCTCGTCAAACTTACAATAATATTCAATTCGCAATATACATACACTCACATAATCATTCAAAATCATTAGCCCAAAATTTGGGCCTATAATAACTTTTGGACACATTCTTAGTCGACTATATTTTCTGACTAAGTCCATAATTCACTTCCAACCGCATGGCAACCATTTAAATAGCCTAAGCAAGTAAATTAATCACACTTTAAGGCTAATTTGTTTCTGAAACACATAACACACATAAATCAAATATAATGACGAGTTACACGAAATCGAGATTCAGAGATCCATTACTACTCAGAAAGGTTGGAACAGTATGGAGGGAGACTCGATAGATCGAAACTGACATTTTATCTGGCATATAGGCCACACACGCTGTGACTCCAACTCGAGCATGGTCCTCACGTGTTGTAACTTGTGCCGCGCGTGAGTGCCATTCGTCGTCCAGAAATTAGATTTTCCAGAGGTTATATGTGTAACACCCCATCAGAGGCAAAATGTTACCAGTAGGAGACAGAAATAACCCATCTCTCTGAGCCTCAATCCTAACGAAAAACGGACATGATGTATCCTAAACTTGAACAAGCTAGAATACAATCCAGCGTCAAAATGACCTGCAATGAACATCTCATACAAAAAGGGACCTCCGGTCCAACCTATATCAAATCAAATCTCATCCCCAATTCCTAAGGGCTCTGTGCCACAATTACAAATACAAGTCAAAACTTTTATTTGCATATAAATAACAATGTGCATTGCACGATCCAATACATAAACGATAGGTATAGACTCCCATAGAAAATTACATTCCCCAGAACACTAGATTGAGTGACTGCAACTTGGGTGACCTCTCGCCTCGAGCTTAAGCATCCAAAACTTGATGGCTGATCGATCTAGTTACCAGCCTGCAAAACTATCAAACTGATGTAGTATGAGTTATAAAATTCAGTAAGCAGCCACACACATCACAAATAAATAAGAATAAATTTCAAATATAGTACATATATAAACACGTGTATATATTCATGTAGTTGTTTGTCAAAAAACCTTTACTTCGTACTAATCTTACATTCTTTAAACACAAAGTCTTTTGGGACCTAGAAAGTGAGTTCACGAATTGTACCTGGTATAGATCAGATACCTTATACATAAACTTCTTCGTATGCTCAAACCTCGAGTTACATACAAACATACACTCACTCAAAAACATAACTCATACAGGTTTTCCAAATCTTCTTTCTAACAAACACATCATAATCATCAAAAGCAAACCGATCACACACATATATCTAATACAAATATCACAAAATTAGTCTCAATCACACAACAGAATAGAAAACACACAAACGATCTCTATACAGTCAAATGACATTCATTATCAGAAATGGAATGCAATATTCATTACAGACAATTATATTCTATATCAAATACGGTAATCACATTTCAAATTTTATACAGCTAACTCATACGTCATCAAAAATTAAAACACACAGTAATCGTCTTCACAATCAAACTTATGTAGAAACAAATCTTTCTGAAATCAGAGATGTCCAAAAATAAAATCATCAAACTAATCAGGCGTCCATTACTCGAATCGCACACAAAGACCGGAAAATGTTCGAACAGGACCATGTCGACATAGTGTAATGGTTAGCCATTTTCTAATAGTCCAGACCCCAGACAGGCACCACGTAGGGTTAAAATCCATAAATCATCATACAAGTACCGTGGTGGAAAACGTATCGTATAACATCTAATCCGAACGTATAAGCTAAGTTATCTGAATTCTTTTCTCGGAAACTTTTAGAAAAATAATAACCCAAAGTATCAAAAATAGAAGAATTATCAGTGTATCGTACAACTGATCTTTGTGATCGAAAATCAAATTTTAAAATTCTTGTTTTACAAAAATCATAACAGGCGTCCAGGAACCAACTCATTGGACGAAAAGCAAAACCAGGCGTCCAATATCTGAATCGCGCATACTGACCGAACATTGTCTGAAATAAAACCATGTCCACATAGGGTAACATAACAACCATAGTCAAATGGACAAGACCTAATAAAATACAAAATACATAATGTGGTAAAATCATTTTGTGTCAAAAATGGAATCAAAATATTTTTGTTCGTTCGCAAAACTTTTCAAAATAGACATGCAGTTCACTTATTTCAGAAAACAAACAATCAAGTCATTTCCCCAATCTTAACTACATTCAACCATGGTTGCTTATTCATCTTTGCGACTCATGTTCATTTAAATACATATTTTTCTTCATACCATTAATTTATGCATAATTGAGCATTCATCATTATAAAAACAAATTAACACTCATTCCAGCATTCCATACATCTACATCACTCATCATCATCTAACATAACTTGTAAACTTATTTACATAACATGATTGTAATACATAACAAAAATCAATCTTGAACTTAAACACTAACACTAGAACTCATGACCATCATTTTTAGTTTATCAACATTAACCATATTATCATTATGAACATACATCCAATGTTTTTTATTACCATGTTATTAACTAACCGATTCAAGTTACTAACTTCTACTCACTTTACTTGCATCAACATAATCCAACATAACATCTCATAACTCTCATCAAACTCATTCGGTCACTATTAAAACTCAACCTAAAAGTTTTAATCTTCCACATACTCTAAACATGCAATCTTTACAACATAATGCATAACAAATCATCAATTCTCATGTTTAAATTATCCAAGAACCACGGAGTCTACTATCCCTACAAGCTTGAAATTTGGCCAAGCCAATAGGGTTCATTTCAAATTTTACAATCACATGACCAAATAATACATATTTATACATTACTTATAATAGATTCAACACCTAAAATTACAAAAAAATCAAGTCCTTTATTCGGCCTTGAAGTCCTATTTAGGGTTGAGAATATTTCATTCAATTTCAAACTTATTCCAAGTCTGTCTACCACCAAATACCTCAATCATCACCCTAAAGTTCCTATTCACACCAAATGACCTCAACATCCCTTAATATTTCATGTATTTTGAAAATTAAAATTAATAAATTAAAACATGATTTATGAAATTAAAACAAAGAAATTAGGGAGGTCTTACATGATGAAGACTGGCTTGAGAGGTCTCATTTCCTCTAAGTAATGGAGTCAATGAGAGAAAAATGTTATGGTTTTTTTTTTGTTGAAAAAACGTGAAGAGTGAAGTAGTGAGAGAGATAATTAATAGTAACATGTATATATTACACAAATGAAGATATTTTAACCATTAAAATAATATTTTTAATTTAAACACATGTCTAATTCTAGATCATTCCCGAAATTCACTATTCAGCTCCAAAAAACTAAACTTTTTGACCTTGTTCTGGCCAAAGTTTGGAAACATATTCAACTTTAAAGTTGTAGATCTTTGTCTAAGCTTACCGACGATATAAAGATCACTGAAAACAGACATCGGTAGCCTAAGTTATTGTTAGGGTTGGTGCTCTGAGCGCCAATTTCTTATATATTTCCCTGTAAATACTTTTGTATATATTTTATTAATGAATAAAATAGACAGTTTCTGTAATATAAATTCTTTTATTATATGGTAAAGACGTAAATGAGCATAGAGTGATTGGTTATGATACAGTTGCTAAAGCGTCGCACTGACATTGAGCAGTGTCATAACAATATCATTCTTTAACTGTTCCTGGTCAAAGTATACAATTACTTGGTCAGTAAGTAAACCTGTTGAGACCGGTACGTGTCGTATATAGGAATGTTGGATTCTAATGGTTTCTCAATGAACCATGAGTTTTGGGAGACTCGTATAGACACATAGGTGTTTATATCGGATAAACACTGAACGACTCACCGAAGATTCTTAATAGATGGTACACCAACGTCAATAAGAATCTTCTCGGGTTGAGTGAGCATAGTGATCCTCCGACTTGAGGTACCATTGTGGATATATGAGGTATCCTCCACACTTTGATGGCAGTCACGTCACCGATCTATTTAGATCAGACATCCGCATGTTCGTTGGGTGTGGACTGATCCTCATGATATCCTGTGCGTATCAAGATATGATCCGTCAGTTCTGTGAATAGAGCATAGGTATCCATTTTGGAATTAGCGATCTGTTAAATCCATGGGCCCGTGGTACACTGTAGAAATCAGTTCTAAGTGTTATTTAAAAGATTGCTAATATAATCGTCGACATGATTATACCTAAAGGGATTTGGCGTTTATATCTATATCTCTGGGATAATCCGGATACCTGTGACGGAAGGATTATACGTATGCAGTGACCTCGACCAGTATGGTTCAGAGATTTTATCCATGTTCGTCATAATTTACGGGTGGGTAGATTATGGACACGAAATTGGATTTCGTGACGGATATGTCAGAACCTAGAGAGTCTCACTAATGAGATATATTCATTGGGCACTATGGAAACTTTTATAAATAATATTCATTATTTATAAGTTGTTTAACGGTTAAACGAAGATACATGCTTTAGAGATCTTTTGGTCATTTATTAAATGTCGAATTGTGATATTTGATATTTATAATTAATATATGTATTTTGATTATTTAATGTAAATATAATACATATATTTTGAGATATTTGTATTTAATTATTTATTTATTCAATTGTTCAATTGTTGAATAAAATTAATTAAATATTTAATATCTTTTTACTTATTTAGACAAGTTAAATGGCTTATTTTAATTGGATGAATTGGTCAATTATGATTGGTTTGATTTGGCATGAATTAATTGGATATTTTTGGATAAACATTAATTTGATTATTGTTTTTACACCACAAAATTAATTATACCAATTTCCAATTATTTAAACAAAAATTGAAAATATGTGGACTATAATTTTTCCCTAAAATTCGGTAATAGAGGGAAATTATATAAGTCAATTTTTGATTTTTGTTTCATTATTCTATCAACCCTAAAATCAAATACAAAAGAGAGAAAGATGAGAAAAGAAGAAAAAAATTCTAATTTTTTGAAATTTGGTAAGGATTTTCACATTTTTTCTTTCTTGAAAAATATTTCCATGATCATAAGCTTCAATATGATTAGCTTAGATTTTTCTCTACTTTCTCATGGTTGTGTTTTGATGTTTGGGTGCTTGATTTGAAGATGAAAGCATGTATATTTAATTAGTTTGCTTTAAATAGTTTATTAAGCATTATTTTTGCCATTTTGATGGAAAGTTGCAATTCTAGAGTTTATTAGCCACTCATGTTAGACCTAGAAATGTTCTTGAGGTATTGCATATTGGTGAGACTCAATTGGTGTTGTAAGAATTGAATTAAAGCTTTGAATTGGATTAATTTGGTGTTAATTTGATTAATTTGTGAAATTATAAAATTAGGGTTTCCAACCTTCACCAAATTTGGGGCTTTTCATATATGTGATAAGTTTTCATGTATATTTTATGTATATTAAATTTGGGAATTTTTGGATTTGATCTTGGCATGTTTTGAACATAAAGGACCAAATTACAAATTCTTAAAAATTGAGGGATCATTCGGCAATTAGGGAAAATTTGTTTTCTTAAATTGAAAAACTGAATTTTCATGTATTAGACATGAATAATCATTTTGGAATTGATTTGGAATCAATTAGAATTGTATTTGACAATTTTGGACGAAAATGATTAAAATTCAAAGTTTTGGAGTAAAACGGTAATTTCTGAAAAATCTGATTTTTGGGTAAAAATTTCAGTTTTTGAGTATTGAGTAATTGAAATAAATTAGTTTATTTTAGGGTTATTTACGTTTTACTACTAAAGTTATGATCAAATAACAATTGGGTACTATGAATATTAACATATTACATTTTACTACAAACTTATAAAAATTTAACATTTTACTACTTTTCCATCCAACCGTCAGTTGACTGTCAGTTGACCTTTAAAAAGACTGTTTTATCCTCAAAATAAAATAAAAGTGAAAATTATAATTATACCCTTTAAAAAACATATCTAAATCTTATATATAACATAAAAGAAATACAATCAATAATCACATTTATAAAAATACTTCAATCTCTAAATTATCCATATAACCCAATAAAATAAAGAATTTAATTTACCAAATAATTTAATAATTAAAATTCTCATAATAACCAAAATACTTTAAAGTATAACAATAAAAGAGATATACTCAAAAATCATTATTTCCAATATTCAGCCGTACGATTACCACCGTTGATTAAAATATTTATAATTTATAATAATGTGTGTTAATACTCTTTTATCCTTAGGATGTCAATATGATGTCATGGTCAACTAACGGTCAACTAACGGTTTGGATGGAAAAGTAGTAAAATGTTAAATTTTTATAAGTTTAGTAGTAAAATGTAATATGTTAATATTCATAGTACCCAATTGTTATTTGATCATAACTTTAGTAGTGAAACGTAAATAACCCTTTATTTTAATTACCCAAGAAAAATAATTGAAATCGGAAAATTTTGATTTTTCGCGATCCGCTGCGTTTACCCGAATTACCGCCCAAAACCCCAACAGTTATGGCTAAAATAGTAAACGTTATTTGGTATATAATAGAAAAATAATCGAGTATCGGAACTGTAATTAATTCGTCGGGTTTTCTAAAAATAATTTCACGAATACCAATGCACTCATGCATGATGTTATGATAATTAATATGTTTTGTATGTCGAAAATGATTATCGAGGTCACGCCAGGAGGATCGGGGTGTTACAGTGTGTTCGTCTACCTCATCTGGTTCCAATGTCGCTGACGATTCGTCAATCGCAGTTCCAGATAAAGTGGAAATCGAGAGAAAAATTAAAAAAAAAAAAAAAAAAAAAAAACTTTTTACTAAGAAATCAGCAAAACTCGATAATTTCTCGTACAAGGCTACTGTGAATACGTTCTTCTCATCGAGCTCTATATTTTCCTTAAAAGACCTGATTGAAATCGACTCTGGATCGAAAAAATCGGAAAACTCCTATCTTTTCTCTTTTTTCTCCTTTTTTTTTCCTCTTTTCTTTCTTCTTTTCTCTTTCTTCCCCTCTCTCTTACGTTTTTCTCCCACAAAAAGGTGGACAAGCCAACTTTATATACTCACATGCAAAATGACATTTCTGCCCATAAACCTTTTATTTCATTCTAGCAAATCACCCTTAAAATTATAACACACAGATAAAAAAAAAATTAAAGCATTATAAAAAAAAATTTGGGGTGTTACGGTTAGAACGTTGAGGCATGTGTAATACACAATCTCCTTCAAATATATTTGCATCTTTAACTTTGGTGCACACGGATTTAAACGACATAGATACAATGGCAAATGAATAGCAAGAGAGACTCCACACTTCTATTTCGATAAATTGATTGTAGTGAGAACTTCAACACTATAGAAAAACTTAAGACAACAATGAACTCTCAAGAATTAGATAGAAAAACTAAGATTTTAGAGACCAAAGAAAAAAATTGAGAAAATCTCCCAAATTATTAGTGTGTGAAAATGAGAAGGAAAGTAGGGACAAATCATCGATGGCCATCATTTAAATTAGAGGTTAAAATAGAGATTACAAATCTTTTTTTTATTTAAATAAAATAGGAGTTACAAACCTTTTCTTCAACTTTATGACAAATATTTAAATAAAATTAAATAATTTATGGCAGTAGCAACCATCACAAAATGAAACACAAAAACGATTATATTCTATTATATATTAAATTCTATTATATAGTTTAAGAGGTGTGAATTGTGTAATTAAAATTATCATTAATATGCAAGCTAGTCACAACAAATTACAATAATTTAATTGTCATAAATATATAAACATTACAAGAGCAATTAAAAGTATAAGAAAAAAGGAAGAGAGAGCTAACATAAGTATAATTACATGATTCAATAAATTCATCTACATCCATGTCTTCAAGTACAACTTGCTTGAGAATTACAGTATATCACATTATACCCTTTTTTTTTTTTTTTTTTTTTGGAAACGATGGAAACCCCACCACCAAACCACTCATTCTGGGCCGCGGCGCAGGTAAAACCACCGGCTGTCTCAGGCTCTTACAAGAAGTGCACCCCCTGGATTAGAACCCAGAACCTCAAGGTGAGATCCTGAACCCTGCACCACCAAGTCATACCCCTTGGAAACATATCACATTATACCACAAAGGCTAAACTCATATAATTGACTTCTCAATGCGCCAATGAACCTCTTCACAATTGACTTTAACAATGTATCAATTAAACATATCATAATGACTTCCACAAGATATCAATCAATCATTTCCTATAGTAATAATATATCACATACTTTACACCTAAATTATTTCGTAATAACAATGGAATACAAAAATTCATCCCAGAAATAATTCCTCAATAGTAATTACACAAGTTTAAACTCAAGTTATGTTTGATTTTGAGAATTGACAAGTAAGAGCTCAAGGAAATGTTTAGATATGATATGTAAGTGAAAAATGTACTATCGCAACTTGTTATTCTAGACACAATTGAGTTTATATAAACCTTATCAAAGTATAGCTACAATGGCAAAAAATTCATGCCCAACCGATTGATGAGCGGTTAAAATACACATATTTTTCACCTATTTATCTTAATATTTTGTGGGTGATATCGATGTTTTTGAGTATTTTGATGTGTTTGAGGTGCGTTTTCCAAGTTAAATAATATCAAGACTCAAATGAATTAACTAGTGATAAAAGCGCAAGATACGGAGCAAATCAGTGTGTATTTCAATGTCAAAACACTCGTCCTGATGCTCGTTGTGCGTCGAATCGCGCGGTTTTATAAATTTTGTACATAACGTCAATTGCTTTTGTCAATGTTGCATGTCACAACTTTGAATATACCTAAAATTCCAGCCCCTAACTCTCCCTGAATCCAATTTTTAGCAGGGAAACACCCTCAGGACTTCTTATATAAGTATAAGCTCGTTCTAAAAACTAAGAAAAAATTCATAATATATTTTGAAGCCTCCAAGAACATAGAAGAACGTCTAGAGCAATACAAGAACATGATGCATCAACTAGAGTTAGAGTTTGAAGACTGCAAAATAGAGTTTCTTTAATCCCTTTTGTCTATAGATTTATTCTTATACGTTCTTTACCTTGTATTAATGATTAGTGACACGCTCAAAAATTGGTTCTTTACTCCCAAGTATAAGAGTGTCATTGTAATAAAATAACATGGTAAGACCGGGGTCGATCCACAGGGAATAGATTTAGTAAAATAAAATAATAATTTGAGTGAAAAATAAAAAGGCTGGATTGTTTGAAGTTATTGGGAATTTTAAATTTGATTGCAAAAATGAAACAAAATAATGAGGTTAAGGGATCCACTTTTAATATTTCAAATTTAGAAATCTCACTTTTTATAATATGTAAATTATCATTATTACCCAATTAATTTATTTCAGGAATTAATTATGCCAAAACAAATAAAATCAGTCATAAAGGCGTTGATAACTTTGTCTATAACAAGTCCAGTTAGGTACTCAATTATGCCAAATAAATAAAACCAGTCATATATGCGGTAACAAAGTTTGTCAATAATTAATCCAGAATTAAATTAAGTATTAATCATTAGATTTCAATTTATATATTATAATATAAGTGAGATTAATCTAAATTTTCGTATTAAAAGCTTCACCCTTTACCCCAGAAAAAAGAAATTAGCTACTCATAATTTTAAATAAAAACACACATAATTTTATTACTGAAAGAAAAAAAAATTACAAGAAAGCTTTAAAAAAATAAAACACACAAGAGTTGGAAATCCACAAATTTGCAGAGAAAACTATGGAAATGTGACTGAGGAAAATGAGGTGCAGAGCACCTCTATTTATATAAATTTTGCAAGTTTTCTCCACTATTTTCTCCATATTTTTCTCCATCATAGCATGTTAATTTGGTGGAAGTTTGACAATTGTAAATTGTCATTTTTCATTTTTTTTATAATGACTTAATAATTATACATAACACGCTTTGGATTTTTTTCATCAATTTCGGTCTTGAAAACTTCAGAATTAGAAAATCTTGTCAGCAGTAAAGTTGTAGATCTTTGAGTCTTCTTTCATCTGTAACTAGAATCACTTCAATCTGATATCAGAGTAAAAATTTATGGCCAAAATACGAACATTGCATATGGATGAAATTTCCGAAATTGTACACTGTTAGAACGCCCTATAAAATTTCTGGCCTCCAAAATCCAAATGTCAAGTCCATTTTTCTAGATATGCATCCAAAGTATTATTTCACTTACATAAAAGATAAAAATCACAAAAAATATATAAAAAAAACATAAATTTATTATTATGTTAAATTAATAGGGTTAATGAAACTACAGTGTAAAATGATTGATTTTTCTTTTAATAAATGTGCACTTTTTAGTGTTCATCACACCCCCCCCCCCAACCATCTTATTATTAGTCCCTAGTAATTTAGTGGGAATTTTAAAAAGATAAATTCTTATCCAAATTAATAATTGTTTTCTTTCTTTCTAAATGATCAAATAAGTAAATTCTCCTGTACTTTTTACCCTTCTCCCAAACACACATAAAACAAGGTATCAATCAATTCATTGTGCCCACAATATTCACAGGTCATGTGAAAAGAGAGTAATATTTTTGTTCTAGAGTTATATCAGAATTCACACCTTCTTGGCAATGGAAATTTATTATAAAATACAAAAATATTTTTTTTAAAAAATAATAATACATTCAATCTTTGTAGTGAGCTTTGGGCCAGTGACTCCCAAACTAGTTGGTTAGGGCACTAGTGTTAAGACACCCCTACAGACTTAATTGCTCAGATATCGAATGTTAAAAAGAAGAAATGTTTGATTTCCTTAACTTTATTTTTAACCCATGTAACGAGTTTTAGGCCAGTGACTCCCAGACCAGTTAGCCTTAGGGTACTAAGTGTTAAAACACCTCTACGGACTTAATTGCTCGAGTCAGAGAGGCTACGAAATCAAACTTATTCACACATTTTTTTAACACAAAAGAAAATCAAAACAAAATATATTTTTTTTACACACAAAATAACAACAAAGCAAAAACAACATAAAAAATACTTTTTTTTAACATAAAAAAATGATTTTTTTTTAATAAAACAACAACGTAAAAATGAAAATATTTTTTTTAATAGCAAAACACAATAAAAACTATTTAGTCAACTATCTCATCCTCCAATTAATTTGAGACATTGTCTCCAATATCTGAAAAAGAAGAATTAGAGTTTAGAAGACATCACATTATTAGTGTGGAATTGACAATTGAATCTACAACAATTCTACTAAAAAGAAAGGTTACTTATTAAAACAATATAAGTAAATTAAACTAGTAAATGATATGTGCTGATAGTTGTGATTATGGCTACATCTTTCTCTGATTTTACATCCAGTAACGGTTTGAACGCCCTCTATGGGTCGAGTATATGCTTCCCATCCAATTTTCTTATCAATTGGTCTTTTAAAGTCAGATTCCCGAGACTGTATTATTGTCTTTCTTTTGAAATTATGTATGTAAGTTGTGAATCAATGTATCAAATCCACTAGGATCCGTCTCAAAAGTCAATGATATATTATCTAATGACTCATTACTCAAGCCATTTCTAATGTGTTGATTTTTTTCTTCACGATTATTAGACATCATTCTTAAAGAACGACAACAAATGTTGCACGTCCAACGTGCGCATTTATAACAAATACCAAATTATTTAGCTCTATGTTTCTTAGCATAGGTGTTTTTCTCTAAACCAGGTATGTAATAGATAAATGAATCAAGAAATTTAAGGACTTCTGTTTTAACCATTTCTTTCTTGTAAAGTTTTAATATTTTTTTGGGTAGTCGACGTGTCCTGACATTATCTTCTAAATGTATTATGTGTGTCCATTTTAAAGGATTAATGCATTTATATCTTTTAAAGTCCATCCAATTCTTTGTCTATATTCTCTAAACACATTTAACAACTTACCTTCTTGATGCTTGTTAGAGAAGAAGAAATTACCGTAGGGTAAGTTTGTTTATCTCCAAGAAAAGCATACTTCAAGTCTTCTGGCAAAGTCTTCAATTCCAATTTGGGTGCTTCTTCATGTTTCTCTTCTTCAAGTGTTCCTAATTCCTCAAAATTTTATTTCCTTTCATCGTCTTCCAGTACCTATGTAGAATCAAGTAAAGAAAAATCATTAGAAATATTCGAATCTAATTGCGTACTTGATTTAAGAAAATTAGTTGTACAAATTTCTGTAGGATCAGATAAACTCCCCTGAATATATTCATCCACAATTGGTTCAATTAGGTCCATGCTCTCATCTTCACTGTCCTCATCATATAGTTGTTTGCACATGTTAAAAACATTAAGCTCCAACGTCATATTGTCAAAAGACAAATTCATGATTCCATTCCTGTAATTAATTAAAGCATTAGCTGTTGCTAAAAATAGGCGCGACCAGTATTACAGGATTCGACTTATAACTATCTGCTACAGGTTATGTTTCCAAGATAATAAAATCCACAGGATATATGAATTTATCGACTTGTAATAACACATCTTCCACAATTCCTTTCGGTACCTTGACTGATCTATCGGTAAGTAAAAGAGTAGTTGAGTTTGGTTTTATTTGTCAATATTAAGTTGTTGGTAAACCGAAAATGGAAGCAAATTGACACTAGCTCCAAGATCAAGCAGCATGTTCAATTTTTTGATTTCCAATTATACAAGAAATAGTTAGGCAGCCAGAGTCCTTGTATTTTAATGCATTATTGGTTGAGAGAATGGAACTTACTTATTCAGCTAGAAAAGCTTTCTTTCTTACCTGATGTTTTCTTTTAACAGTGCACAAGTCTTTTAGAAATTTGGCATAAGATGGTATTTGTTGGATGGCATCTAACAAATGAATATTGACCTTTACTTGTTTGAATATTTCATATTTCTATAGGGGATGGTTCAATTTCTTTGTTTTTAATGCTTGGGGAAATGAAAGTGCATGAGAGAAATTATTATCATCAACGTCGGATAATGGTCCGTCAACCCATTCCTTACCCTCTGAATCTAGTTTATTTTAACTTCGTGAGGTTCAAGAATAGGTCTGTGGATGACCTTACCACTGCGAAGAGTAATAACATATTTGACTTAGTCTATGTGTTGAATACAAGAACTACCATCGTGAGGGTTTTGATGACTCTTGAGGTTTGGCTGTGGTTGGGCAGGAAACTTGCATTTCTCATTAACGGTCAGTGCATATGTGATTTTGGAGAAGGTATCTTTCAAATCAATCAATGTTTGAATATTTTGGTTATTGATGGCTTCCTGTTTTTCAATGAATGTATGCAAGGCATCCTCAAGGGTTTTCCTAGGTGGTGGGACATATGGTGCATAATTCTGAGAATTTCGGAAATTCTGGTATACTTGGGGAGGTTATTGTGATGGTTGTGCTTGGTTATCATTCCTCTAATTGAAGTTTGGATGTTTTCTCCAACCAGAATTGTAGGTTTGAGAGTATGAGTTTGGATTTGGTCTATTGAAAGTGTTTATGGAATTGACTTGGTCATGGAGACATTCTTGCAGGGCTGGTAAGATTGGGCAAACTTGTGTGACATGTTCATTTGAATTACAGATTTGACATGTGACTTCTTGAATTGACTTAACATGATCACTCTTCCTCATTTCTAATACCTCGAATTTTTTAGCTAGAATACTTAGCAGAAAGGTCATAATCTTCCCTAAGGTTAAACATATCTCTACCAGATGGTTATGGTTTTACATGTGACTCATAAGTGCCAACTGTGTCCCATTGTTGTGCATTCTCTACTATGTGTTCTAGGTAATCTAGAGCATCTTCGGGATTTTTATCCCTAAACTCACCATTACATATCATTTCTACTACTTGTGTACTTTGGGGTGTTAATCCCTCGTATAAATAGGCAACCAGCCTCCATGTTTCAAACCTGTGATGTGAATAAACATTCAATGTCTCTTTAAACCTCTCCCAACATTAATAAAGTATCCTCTTAAAAGAGTTTGTCTTATGAGGGGGGATAATTCTTTTAGAAACTGTTCTTGCAAATCATCTCATGTTCATATGGATCCTGACCTAAGGTTTTACAACCAAATTTTAGCTTTATCCTTTAAAGAAAAAGGAAAAAAATTTCATTGAATTATATTCATGCTGCAATTTTGGTCTGTGCAAGTGTTACATACCTCTTCAAATTTCCTTAAGTGCTGATAAAGATTTTCTGATTCTAGACCGTGGAATGTGGGTAAAAGTTGGATGACACCTGGTTTAAAATTGAAACGTACTGTATCTAGGGGAAAAGCAATACAAGATGGTGATCTTGTCCGAGTGGGATTCATGAATTGTCTGAGTATCATAGGATGATTAAGATCGTCATGCTGAGACTCGTTTTCTTCCTGATCAATTGGGTTTTCAACTCGGGCTGGTGGATTTTCATTTTGGTTCTCGGTCATTTTGACTGACGATGAAGGTGATAGAGACTCTATATTTAATCTACCGCTAGATGATTGAGACCAATGTCTCATGCAACCTAAATGTAGACTATTTGCTAAAATTTAAAAATGCAAATGAAATTCTTACAAAAAGAAAAAATAATAATAAACAAGTGAATGAAAAAGTTAACATAAATGACAAAAAAAAAATACAAAATGTAGTGTTAAAAAAATGAGATACAGAAAATAAAAACATAATTTAAAAAAAAAAAAGAGAAATATATATATATATATATATATACACAAGGATGTTAAATTATTATTCCATCTACTCTGCAACGGCGTCAAAAACTTGACACGCTCAAAAAGTGGTTCTTCACTCCCAAGTATAAGAGTGTCGAAGTAATAAAATAATTCAGTAAGACCGGGGTCGATCTACATGAAATAGATTTAGTAAAATAAAATATTAATTTGAGTGAAAATAAAAAGGTTGGATTGTTTAAAGTGATTGAAAATTTTAAATTTGATTGCAACAATAAAATAAAATACCGGGGTTAATAGATCCACTTTTAATATTTCAAATTTAGAAATCTCACTTTTTATAGTAAATTATCATTATTACCCAATTAAATTATTTCAGGAATTAATTATGCCAAAACAAATAAAATCAGTCATAAAGGCGTTGATAACTTTGTCTATAACAAGTTCAGCTAGGTACTCAATTATGCCAAATAAATAAAACCAGTCATATATGCGGTAACAAAGTTTGTTAATAATTAATCCAGAATTAAATTAAATATTAATCATTAGATTTCAATTTATATATTATAATATAAGTGAGATTAATCTAAATTTTTATATTAAAAGTTTCACCCTTTACCCCAGCAAAAAGAAATTAGCTACTCATAATTTTAAATAAAAACACACATAATTTTATTACTGAAAGAAAAAGAAATTACAAGAAATCTTTAAAAAAAAAACACAGAAGAGCTAGAAATCTAATTTCCATAATCGTAAATTGTCATTTTCCTTTTTTTTTTTTGATAATGACTTTAATATTTACACATAACACACTTTGGATTTTTTCATCAATTTCGGTCTTGAAAACTTCCGAATTAGAAAATCTTGTCAGCGGTAAAGTTGTATATATTTGAGTCTTCTTTCATTTGGAACTAGAATCACTTCAATTCGATATCGGAGTAAAAAATTATGGCCAAAATACGAACATTGTACAGGGTTGGAATTTCTGAAGTTGTTCACTGTTAGAACACCATATTAAATTTCAGGCCTCCAAAATCCAAATGTCAAGTCCATTTTTCTATATATGCATCTACAGTATTATTTCACCTACATAAAAGAAAAAAATATAAATATAAATAAAAATATATAAAACATATTTAATTATTATGCTAAATTAAGGAGATTAATGAAACTAAAAGTGTAAAATGATTGATTTTTCTGTTAATAAATGTATAATTTTGAGTGTTCATCAATTAGCTTATTTTTATTGAATATTATGAGTAGCTAATTCATTAAATTTATGGTTGTAATGGATCTTGAACATGTTTAATTAATTTAACTACATATTTTTATTTTTATTTTTTTGTTTGTTATTTACTATTCTATGTGCTTTGATGCTTATTTTATTTGTTTGGCCAATAATAGAATAATCTTGGTAAATCCTTAGGAACTCGACAAATGGATTTTGGATTAGCCGTGAGAATAATAGTGTGTGATCTTATTCGTTGAATAGATTTTTCCTTCAGGATAGACATATACATAAAGGGCATACGTAGTCAATATTAGAACCTGACCATAATGAATTTGGTTTAATTTAATTAACATCGACATATTGTTAATTGATTTATTCTAAATATGTTCACTTGACCATCGAAAAAGGCTTGTGAATAATTTAGCATTCTAGGTTAATAATTAGTAACAACAACTCAAATGAATATATGGACACATTGCGTGCATGTTTAAGTGAAGTTACAACTATAGGTTATTCTATCTATAAGATTTTCAAAGTCTGTTATTTGCGTTTTATTTAATTTCAAATAAATTTCGATAAACAAATTCCTCTTTTCAATAGTTTAGTTTAAGTTAAGTAAGTTACTCTTGATGTTAATAAGAGAAGTATTAAGTTCATGTGGATTCGACATCCAATTTTCAATCATTATATTACTTGAGCGATACAATTTGATGCCAATAAAAATAGGCGTACCTGGGACCCTTTTTTTTAACACACAAATAATCACTTCCATCTTTTCATTCTTGTATCTAAAAGAGAGATTAAATTTGTTTGCTAGATTTCTAATTTTGGGTAATTTATAAATTCAGAATATAAACAGTTGTATCCTAAGAATAAAATCCTATTGAATTTCAGTCATTGAAATAGGAGAAAATTTATCTTAGGACATTGTTCTACCGGCAGTATTACATTATATGCTCATTCGATAGCTTGACATCCACATTCTGATTGAATTCTATTATACGTATCAACTAGCAACTATTAAATTGCATAAAAATAAAGCAATAGTAATTCTTTTAACCCATTCCCTCAGCAAATCCTAAAATATTTTGAGCCCTCCCTCTGCAATTTGCGGCAGCTCTTTTTCTCCAAACAACCCATAAATCCCTTCAACCCCTTTTCACAACAAATCCCTAAATCAATCATCCATCACCATTCCTTCTCTCCTTAACTTTCTCTCCTTAACTCTGAATCCTCCCTCCCCGATTTTATTTTATATCTGTTTTTCTTTTATATTTATGTTTATTTTCGGTTTCCTTAAGATCTCGGATTCCACTTATATAGTGGTTATTTTGTCCAACTAAATCTATATTCTATGTTGGTATTTTTTATTTTGTTTGACTTCCTATCTTTGTACAGGTACATGAGATGCTGCAATAACATATAGATGATTTATGAAACCTTATCTTATAGATCCTGCAAATGAAAGTGGAACTCTTTATAGATTTATGGGGTGTTGATCTTTAATGATTTTTTTTTTTGTTATTGTAATAGTCTTATGTTTTTCTCTGTGTATTGGGTTTTTCATTTCTGGTATTAAAATTTTGTATTCACCAACTCTTGTCGTGGGATTGGAAATTAGGCCGAATCTGTAATTCCTCTAGGGCCACAGTTTGATTTAGGTGTGAATTTGAGTTTTGATTAAATATGAAAATACACAATGCATAGAGATTTTATGTTGACATACTTGATTCTTAGGTTTTTCCAAAAAATTATTGTCGAGCTTTATGGCGGTGTATATACTCCTCTATAATGTTTTACTTATGAATGAAATTCATATTTCAAAAAAAAAGTATTACATTATAAAAAATTCATTGATTTTCTATAATGATATAATATATTACATATAATATTATTATTGTTTATCTTATTAATCGTGTTGGCGATTGTTATTTCGAACACTACAAGAGTGTCCATGTTGGGATTTTTATGTCCGACAAATAAATTTGTTTGAAACATGATTGATTAATAAATTTATGATTCAATTTTTTTCATGCATGCATTTTGATTTGCTTTATAAAATTTATGAAAATTATGTGTTTATTTATGTAGCTTTAAATTAAATATATATGTCTATGTAAAAAATTACATACATATATGTATAGATAAAATTTAAAGAGTAATAATCAAAATTTGTCCATGACTATGATTTGAATTTGGGAATCTTTAAAATCCAAAGTCATAAATATAGTTCATTCAATTATGAATGGTATAGTTCTATACATACTATATTGTGTAGAGACATAGAAATTAATGTATTTTATATAAGATTATATTGGGCATAACCAGATAAAATTGAAAAATTCTAATAATTTCTATTAAATAAAGAACATCAATTTTATCATAACGATGGTCATATATGTGATGATCTTAATTCATTATATTTAGTAGACTCCTATATCATTTTAATTTATTCTTTAATTTACTCGATATGGTTTTGTATTTATTACATTTCGTATACCTTGTATTTTAGAAATGAGTTGAATGAATAGCTGAGAATGCTAACCTGATACAATGAAATTCGTTCATAAGATTCTCTTGTTTGTTAGTTCAGGACCTGAACGATTAGCGCACAAATTCATAAAAGTTATGAATTAATTGGTCACTTGAGAACTAATTGTTAGTTCCATTTTTATTGGCATGTGTCCGTGACAAAACAAGTTCAATTGAGTTGTAATCATTCATGGAGATCTTGGTGCAATTGGACTGGTTTTGGATGTTGTGCATCAGACATGCGTTCGTGGTGAGTTCGTTGCAGCGTTTGAACGTGTGGCGTTAGTGGCACGTTGTGACTTTGGGTTCGAACGAGATCATTCTAGAGAGCAAATGTTCGAGGCACGTTCTTGTTGGGTTCGAACGAGCTCATTCCAGAGAGCATTTGTTTGTAGTGCGTTCGTGTGACGTTCGAACGAGTCTTTCCAGTAGGCATGCGTTCGTGGTGCGTTCGAGTAACCGTTCGAACGCGACTGCGATCTGGACGCGTTTTTGTGCCTTTTCACCTTGGAAAACCCTAGCTTTTCACCCTACCTATAAATATAACATGTAGCCGCCATCCCTATTGGTTGAAACACATTTTCCTTGAGCCAAAATCTCTCAAAGCTTTCAACCTTATTTGATTCCACCTTGAAGACTCTTTTCATCTTCTTGTCTTCTTTGTTAAAGGTGTGAATCTCTCTTTGATAAACCTTCAACACAAAAAAACCCAAAATTCCTAACCTTTAGAGTTCTTTAGGAGGAAGTTTGGTAGTCGGAGTTCCGGCGTCAGAGGTGATACAATCTACTCAGAGACTTCAGAGGTTCTGAAGAAAACCGTGGGTCGCGGGCTTGAGGAGTTACATTTAGTTCTTGCAGTATTGAGGTACTTGAGTCGGTGGAGTTGCCACCATAGGTCTTGACCATCGCTGTAAGTTTTTCTCTATATAGTGGATTCGGGTGGTAGCCTATACCCGGATTGGTTTTTTACTCGCAATAGTTTTCCACTTCGTCACCAAAATTATTGTGTTGATTTTGTGTGTTTGATTTATATTTGCTGCTTTAATTTATTGTTATTGTTTTTATATTTGCAGCATATTTTATTTGTTGTTTATTGTGGTTGCTTGTTGAGATTCTATTGTTACAGTAATCAGGACTTGTCATGTTTATTGTGTTTAATTCTGCATAGGGTCAGAACCTTAGGCTAATCGCGAATTTTCAATTGGTATCAGAGCCTGAACTCGATCATTGACCCATTAGCTATGGAGCGCAGTCAACCCTTAAATTGTCCGTCATTTTTTGATGGCACATAATATTTGCATTGGAAGGTTTTCATGAGAGCGTTTCTTAAGTCCTTATATGAGAGGGTATGGATGAAAGTTGAACACGGGTGGAAACCTCTCGTTGTTATAGTTGATGAGGTATCTTCCCCAAAGACAAATTGACATGGTCGAATGATGATTTTGACGCTTGCAATATAAACAGCAAGGCTATTAATGCCATACATTGTGCTATATATTCTGCTGAATTTAGGAGAATCTCTATGTGTGAGATAGCCAAGGAGGATGCTTGGGACATCCTGCAGACTGTGCATGAGGGCACTCTGTCTGTTAAAAATAATAGACTCCAGGATCTTGCTACTAGGTTTGAGGTCGCTAGAATGAAAGATGGTGAGACTTTTGATGAATTTTATGCTGAGATTAATGATATCGTTAACTATAGTTTTAACCTAGGTGAGACTATCCCTACAAACAAGATTGTTAGGAAAATCCTTAGATCTATGCCTGATAAGTTCCTACCCAAAATCACCACCATCGAGGAAAGCAATGACCTCGATCAGCTTAATTTAGAAGACCTCGTAGGAAAACTGCAGGTGTATGAGCAGAAACTTCATGGGTATCAAAAGCCCAAAACTATAGCGATGAAGATCGTGAAGGAAGTTGTTCATGGTTCGTCTAGTGATGAGGATACCCTCACGGATCATGATTTGGCCTTGTTTGCAAAGAAGTTTAGGAAATTTCTTAAGCTGGAGAAGAGTGGCCATAGTAGTGACATGGATAGGGAGGATGAGCCTAGAGAGAGTAGGCATAACATGTGAGAGTCTAGAGAGGATATGGACAGTAGATCTCGTGGTGTCCAGTGCCATGAATGTGAAGGATATGGGCACATTAGATCTGAGTGTCCCACATACCTTAGGGCTAAAGGCAAGAAAGTCATGGCAGCATCCCTTAGTGATTCTGAAGGTGATGATTCTCCTAAAGGAAATTATATGGCATTTACTGCTAGTGTGACTGGTGAGAGAGATATTGTTGTTAATGATGTTGATTCAGAAGTCTCTCTCGATGAGTTTGTAGATGAGGAAAGTCTTCAAGTAGCTTATATTGAATTTTTTAATGAGAGTTTAGCTATTAAGAAGACTAATATAGGGGTCAATAAGAGGTTTAAACTAGTTGAGCTAGAAAAGAATGAAGCTCAAGCCAAATTTGAGCAAAGCCTCTTGATGGTAGATGACATGGAGGAGAGGAATAGATGTCTAATTGATAGGGTCCAAATATTAGAAACTGAACTTGAAGATACTAGAACCAGTTGTCTGTATTTTCTAGTGGTAATAAAAAGGTGGACCGTATGCTAGGTATTAGTTTTGTGCCTAATTGTGATAAGGCGTCAACATCTAGAGTAGTGCATAAACCTCCTAAAAATGACTTAGGTAATAAGCCTGTTGAGTGTAGTCATGTGATTCCTCTAATCGTTCCTCGTCTCGTTCCCCAACCTCGATCTAGAGGTGTTGTGGGTAAACCTCACTCTCATATGAGGTTTGTGCCTAAATGACATCACTGTGGCAAGGCAGAACAGATTAGGCCTAAGTATTTCATGTTGCACAAACATAAGAAGAGGCCTAAGATTATGTCACCTAGATTTGATTTCTCAAATCTAATGTCTCAAGTTTCTGCACTAACCAAACAAGCTCAATTTCTTAGTGAGAAACTTACTATGTTGACTAGGAATTCTCAAGTGGAAGAGATTCCTAAGAAAGTTTGGGTGAGGAAGCAAGATGTCTTCTCTTATACTTCTGAATGCCTTGATCCTGACAGGCATGATGAGAGTGCACTTCGGTGTAACTCTTCTTAGAAGTTGCATTTATTTTTCTCATTGTATGTGTGTGCGTGTGTTTTATGTTTTTGCACGTTTATTTTCTTTTCACTGTAATATGGGTATGTGTGTCTTGTTTTTTGTTTCATGTCCTTTGGTATATAGGATGGAAACCCGAAAATAAATTTCATAGTCGATTCTGAATGGACGGTAGTATGATATGCACTCGGGATACAACTCCACGTACCATTGGATATTGACAAGCCATGTTGTGTCTTTACTTTTTGTGTTTTAAAACTGAAAAATTCAAAAAAAAATTGAAATTGAAAAAGACCAAAAATATTTTTTTATGGCTTGTTAGAGCATGAATAGCATGTGCATGTGATCCTGGTATGTAGGATATATGATTATGCATGTATGATATGCTGTTATTTTTGTTGATGCTCTATATGCATATGTGTGTGTGATAAGAACTCTTGGTATATCTTGTGCTTGCAATTCTCATACACGATTTTATTTTATCAAGGCTTGGTCGGATGTATGAGTTTTTGGAATGGCAATCTAATCTCTTCCATGCTTTGTTTGCTCAATAGAGTGACCTTTGACTAGTTGACCTTGTGATATCCCTTTTTGCAAAAGCAAAAAGAAATATATTTTTTAAAAATAATGAGACTCAAGTGCAAAAGAGCCAATGTGGTCAAATTCAAAAGATAATGGCAAAAACCCTTCACTCGAAAGAGTTGTTAAATATGAGCTCATGCTATTTATGGGGTAAACAATATAGCATGCAACCAATGTTGCTTATTTTCAGGTCCTAGTAATGCTGGGTTTGAACACCTATTTTGTGGACTTGGTTTGTTTAAAGATTGATTTCTTTGGCTGTGTCCATCTCATAAAATAAGGTTTTAAGCCTTGATTCGTTATGCACTTTATTTTTCACGTAAGTGCTTGATATGTTTTGGTGTTTATGTCATATGCATAAGTGTTGTATTTAGCCACTTTTAAAATGATGCATATTGTTTCATGTCATAAACAGCTGAATATTGACTGGGTATCATTGTATCTTCTTGAAATGTTGTTTCAGTCAATTTTGACAGGATTTTTTTATTTATCTCATTGTGTTCTTGTATATGCTTCATATCAGTGCATATCATTTATTTTGCACATCATTGAGTGTTTTCTTCCCATTTGATTATTTATTTACTAACTGAGTTAGCATGTTAGTGAGGGGGAGTAAGTCCTATTTATTTATGCTCTTGCATGTGTTTGTCTCATGTTTCCTTCGTCCTTTGTCATTTCGTGACAAAAAGGGGGAGAGTAATATATTAAAGGGGAGAGCCTTAATATATTGGAGGTAGTTTATCCTTTAGATATCTCCGTTTTAGAGGAAGTTCAAATTAAGGGGGAGAAGGATATATACTTGTACATGCATGAGTTTTATACCTTTTTATTTTATACTTGATAATCCCAATGTTTTTCACGGTATATTGTTGATTGTGGATATTTCAGGTAAGCATGTATGTTGCTGCGGTGGCATTAATTTCAACACTACTTGGTTAGGTATTAGATCGAGTCCTAATGTAATTATTCACCGTTTTGATGGTTGACAGTTGACTATTTTCTCTTTGGGTCTATTACCGTAGTCTTTGTATTAGGTAATGTTTTGTCACGGAATGCCAAATGGGGAGATTGTTAGTTCCATATTTATTGGCATGTGTCTGTGACAAAACGATTTCAATTGAGTTGTAATCATTCATTGAGATCTTGGTGCAATTGGAATGGTTTTTGGATGTTGTGCATCAGACATGTGTTCTGGGTGAGTTCGTTGCAGCGTTCGAACGTGTGGCGTTAGTGGCACGTTCTACTTTGGGTTCGAACGAGATCATTCTAGAGAGCAAACGTTCGAGGCACGTTCTTGTTGGGTTCGAACGAGCTCATTCCAGAGAGAATCCATTCGTAGTGCGTTCGAGTGACGTTCGAACGAGTCTTTCCAATAGGCGCGCGTTCGTGGTGCGTTCGAGTAACCGTTCGAACGCAACTGCTATCTGGACGCATTTTTGTGCCTTTTCACCTTGGAAAACCCTAGTTTTTCACCATACCTATAAATATAACATGTAGCCGCCATCCCCAATGGTTGAAACACATTTTCCTTGAGCCAAAATCTCTCAAAGTTTCAACCTTATTTGATTCCACCTTGAAGACTCTTTTCATCTTCTTGTCTTCTTTGTAAAGGTGTGAATCTCTCTTTGATAAACCTTCAACACAACATAACTCAAAATTCCTAACCCTTTAGAGTTCTTGAGGAGGAATTTTGGTAGTCGGAGTTCTGGCGTCAGAGGTAATACAATCTACTCAAAGACTTCAGAGGTTCTGAAGAAAACCGTGGGTCGCGGGCTTGAGGAGTTACCTTGAGTTCTTGCAGTATTGAGGTACTTGAGTCGGTGGAATTGCCACCATAGGTCTTGACCATCGCAGTAAGTTTTTCTCTATATAGTGGATTGGGGTGGTAGTGATGAGCGGAAAATATATCAATATTTACCGCCCCTTTTACTTAATATTTTGTTTAGTTTCTCGGGTTTGATGAACGTTTTGATGTGTTTTAGTTTATTTTGCAGATAAAATAATATTGGGACACAATGAAATCATTTAGGACGAAATGTGGGTCAAATAAGGGCAAAAATTGGACTTGACATATTAATTTTGGAGATTGGAAACTTGAAAGGGCGTTTTAATGAAGTGCAGTTTTGGAAATTCCAGTTTTGTGCATCTGTCGTAATTTGGGAATAACTTTTTACTCCGATATCGGATTGAGCTGATTCAAGTTCCAGATTAAAGAAGACTCAAAGATCTACAGCGTTGAAAGACAAAATAATTTCGAATTCTGAATATTTCATGCCCGAAATTGATGAACCATTCAGAAGTGTGTTGTGTGTAATTATTAAAGTTACTTTCAATCATTTTCAAAGCAAAAAAATAAATTAATAAATAAATAATAAAAATTATCAAATCATCACCAAACATGATAAGAGATTAGTGGAGCAATTAATAATGGATTTGGTGGAGCAATTAGTGGAGCAATTAATAATTGA
>SKCR01006145.1:0-23787 GCA_019454045.1 Zanthoxylum bungeanum | reverse complement strand
TCAAGAAGAAGATTTACAAATTTCGTCCCCCTAATTTCTTTTTTCAACCCTACATTCAAATATAAATAGCTCAATCTTGTTCTTCAAAAAAAAAAAATAGCTCAATCTTGGGATGTGAATGGTTGGATATCCAACCACAAATCATATCCAATGTCCTATATATATTTACTAGTATGTGTCCGTGCCTACGGCACGGTGTTATAATTAAAATTTATATAGAGATTAAGATTTTGTTATTTAATTTGTTTATAATAAAATGATTTTATTTTTTAATTAAATGATTTGATTCTTTAATTTATTTGGTGGTTTTCATTTTCCATTAATAAATGATTTTATTCTTTAATTTATTTGGTAGTTTTCATTTTCCATTTTTATAGAGATTCTATAATGAAATGACTATTTATCAGCCGTTAGATTATAATGAAATGATCTGAGCCGCCAATTAAGCCATATAAAGATAGTATTTGGATGCATTATCTCTCTTAATCTTAACCATCCGTTACACTCTCTTTCCTCCCACACCACTGTGCTTTATAATATAGATAATTGAAAAATATCATGATGGATATCCAAAACTGAAACTGATCAAATATTCGAATATCCGATACTGATTGAAATAACATGAAATTTATAAAAAAAAATGAAATTTATAATTTTATTTTTATTTTTTATTATTAATATCATTAAAATTTATAGTATTTTTTTTAATTTTATTAATTATTTTTATCGAATATCGGGTATCCAATATCCGAAATGTCAAAAACCATAACCGATTGAAATTATTCCGGTTATCTAATTTCTAAACCAAAATCTAACCACGATCTATTAAATCCGGATATCGGATAGTTTTTTAGTCGGATAGTATCAGGAATCCAAAATAACTTACTATATTGCTATCCCTATATCAATGAGGAAGTAAGCATTTATATTATTAATTTACATGGAAAAAAAAAGTAAAATATATTTAATTTTTTTTTAAAAAAAAATCACTATATATAATTAAGGGTCTATTTGTTAGTGCGGTATTATGGTTTTTAATCTAGAATAGTTTTTCATTTAACATTAATTTAGTTGGGTAAATTTTGAGCTGAGGTAAAATAATATTATCTTATTAATAAACTGAAATTTTTATTAATTTATTTTTAATTAACTTTTAAAATACCTAAATATTTTGAAATTGTGCCTTAAAAACTGTAATTGATGGACAACAAATGACAGTATCCATATTTGTTGTGTCAACATCCAATGTTGGTATGATGTCATATGGGTAGGATTGTGTGATTCATTTATTTTTGTTTTTTTTTTTTTATATATTTTTTTCATTATTAAAATATCTATCAATTTGGTTAATATACAACTATTTCAAGAATGGCCACATTTCGGTTATGGTTAGAAACTGTAACTGAATCGTACGGTTATGGTTCACCTTTAGTGTGAATCACAACTGAACCGTAAGTTTATGGTTCATCTCAAAAGATTAATTGTAATCGTACGATTAACCTTTTTTAATTTAAAAATTAAAAAATAATTGTAAACTAAAATCAATTTCGGTTTAGATTTGATTTAGATTCGGTTCCGGTTTTCTACAGGTTCTGAATTAGAACATGTTCCAAATCAGAACTGTAAATCGTTGTAAACGCCGGTTAGGCGGTTACAAATTTAATCTAACCGTAACCAAACCGATTCAGTTATGGTTTTCAACGGTTTAGATTTGGTTTCAAATTGTAAATGTGACAGGGTCTAATTGCAGTTATGTAAGTGCAATACCTCAAGTTTTAACATACACAGTAATGCACGTCATGGACATCATGGTAATGTAAGACATGTATGTAATGTTTCTCGCTCACATAATCAGTATGCATGTCGACTGCGGCAACGATCCAAGTTCACAGGCATTTGGCATCTTTTTGCATTCATTCAAGCCATATTTCAGTTCTGGGACCGGCATATCGGTCTAGACACTGGTATACTAGTTACCCTACATTCAGAACATAGCCTCTTGACCCGGCATAGACCATATCAGTCTTCATACCGGTCTCAGCCTTAAGCATATCGGTGACATGTCAGTATACAGATTCATTAAACCAGTCATCTGGGTTGAAAATCTTTGAGTTTTCTCGCGAAGACCGGTATACCGGTGTAACATCGGCATACCGATCCTATCGTATTTATGAAAAAAGAAAATAAAAATAAAAATAAAAATAAAAGAAGAACGTCATTCTCATTTGTTAGCATCATTTTCTCTCTTATGGGCTGAATATTTGCCCATTTCTAGCCTAAATCTAACAATTTTCATTCATTTCAAGCATAATGGGCTTACGTCTCCTATTTCCATTTTTAGCATCTATTTTGCATGATTTCAAAATTTCACAAAACCCTCATTTTTGGGCATTTCGGTTTAAGGGCTTTTTACGCTTAAATTGTATACTCAGCATGTTATTTTAGTTGTAGCTAAGCCACTATGGGTATGGGTGGTTTTAACCTAGGGTTTGGGTGATTTGGCCATTTTTAGTAATTAAGTGATTAAAATGCATGTTGAGGTATTAGAAATGGCTTGGAATGTGCCATTATAGTAGTAGTTGATATTTGAGGCAAATTGGAGTTTGTCGCAAGTTTGGCCGAAATCGGGGTTTTTGGTTGTTAGTTGATTTTGGGCTTTTCGAGTACTCGAATGTGCTATTATGAGATGTCGTACTAGCATGACATGAGCACATCATAGCACGTCATGAGCATGCCACGACATGTAGCATTAGTAGCTTAAACGTGTAAAATAACATGTTAGTATAGTTTCAGATGTTAAGTAAACATCTAAAGCTATTGCGTTAGTCATGTCATCACGTATATAGCGTGTACATGCATTCACCACATCCATGATCACGATTAGTATTCTTAGTTCCAGTATGCTAATCATACTTGGACACATGTTGTATTAGAGCTTCCACGTATGAGTCATTTCATGGCATTCATGCAAGCTAGCTATGGACATCAATCTGTGAGTGGATGTCTTCCTTCTCATTTTTCATGCTTTTCAGTTATCTAAGTTCTTGTTGAAATTTATTTTCATTTCATGTGTTTAATTTATATTCCCAGGTTATGCTTTCTTTTGGCATTCTTAGTTGCACTTTAGCCATTGTCTTTAGTTCATGTTTCAAACTATGTCTTTATTTTATATTATGTACTTGTGATCTCATTTCATGCATCTTTTCCATGTATTCAATTTATGTAATTCCTTTACATTTCCAGCTTATGTTGTTAGTGTTGGGGTTTTTGGTGCGGGCACAGCTGAAGCGTGCGGTTCAGGCTAAATTGTAACTTTAAAAATATTTAAAGTTACCAAATAAATTATTCAATATCCAATATGAATAATTCATTTATATTTCACCTAAACATATTTATTCGATATCAAATAACGACATAAATAAGTTAGAAACACTACAAAACTTTTACGAAAATGTTTTTCCGCAAAATGACATAAAACGTTTTTTTGGTCGAACTGACCAACCGAGACCACATGGGACTGCCCCGGTCAGCCCCAATGGTATTTGGGCAATTCATGGGCTGCCCGAACAGTGACCAATTCACTGTTTGGACAGCTGTCACCCGATAAGCCCGAAAACTCACCTGGTAACACCGTTTTTCATCGTTTTCACTTATTTTCACTCCGAAATAATTTCCGAAAATTATCCTAACATCCAATACTCATCCAACACATCTAAATGACATATTTTCATCACAAAATTCCAGATTTTCCAAGTCAAAAACAGTGAGCAAAAAATATCATTTTTCATGCTTTAAATTCAATTTTCACAAGATTAATTAAATTAATCTTACACCAATTAAGTCCCACCATTATGAAATATCTCTAGAACAATTTTAGGTTATTTTAGAGTGGCTCAAAAACTCTAGAATGGCAACCAAGTTGTCCAACAACAAATTGAACTCAAATTTCCTTAATCTAGTTCAAAGTTTACTTACACATGCATCAAGCTTCTCAATCCATCATCCAATCCATAAAACCCCAAAATCAAAGTAGAAAATAATCTCTACAACCATTGCAAAAAACACAAGAACAATAAAGAAATAATTTTCTAAGTTAAAGAAACTCAAAGATTACCTTTAATCTTCTAACTTCTTCAAACTTTGTTGTTGTGTGTGGGTTTTTTCTTTCTTTCTTTAATTGGGCGTTTTTGAAGGATGAAGAAGCTAGGGTTTTTTTCAAGTCAACCTGTTAGAGATATGCCCTATACCCAACTTGTGGATGGGCTATATGTACATGTATTTGTAATATTTTCATTAATTAATAAAATGGCAATTTTTATTATATGTGTCTTACATAACTTATATGAATCATCAACACTGTAATAAAGCCCTTAGAGTAATAAGACGATGGCTTCCACGCCTTATGAGAATCATTACTCTTAAATGTTCATAGTCATAGTTTTGTGAATAATCTGGGCGTTCACAAAGCGGAGAGACTAGCATGATGATATGATCTGCCCTTAAGTGAGGTAGCCGATCTCATAGGCTACTAGCGGAGATCCGTCCGCTTGGTGTATCACATGGATGCATGAGTTGCTCGTGTCCATCGAACTGACCGCCAAAAGTTTTCATATGGAGTGTTTATCCCATGTGTCTGTGAGAACTTTCATGTATCGATTATATGACTAGTCCTTAGACTTGAGGTCTTTACAATCTTATGTGTGGATCAAATTACTTTGATATTCTCCTTCCCCGGTTCAAAAGATCCGATAATAAAGGTATGATTGGGTCATTTGTTGAAACACATGAAGTTTGTAAAGATACAACAGAGAATCGCCACTCTCTCAAATAATATTTTCTTATAAGAGTAGTATTCCAGTTCGCGGGTTGATATATGTGATCAGTGCTTGAGACTGTGGCCACATCAGAAGAATCATGTGAGATTATTGGGTTGGCACGATTCATGACACTATCAACATCATACATTTGACCACATGGGTAGACACTTTCCGTACCCTAGGTCAATATGTGGGGATACAGTGAGGCGAGGGACCGTATCATATGTAAATAGCATACAGAATGGGTATATATATATTTCCTTCTCATTTGGGGGCCTTGACATTTTGCTAGATGTCAACCTTGGTCATTGAAATCGAACGACCATCTGATCGGAGGATAATTATCACGATTCATTTCATGTCCAACTTGAGAGGAACCCAAAAGGTCACACAACAAAGTCGAAATCAATGGTTAACAGTGCACAATACATATTTAACAGCATATATGATTGTTATAGGAATTGTTCATAAATGGTTCAATATGTTTAATTATTGAACAGATCATTTATGAGGTTCCATAGTGGCTTAGGGATTGGTGAATGACGATAGGGGCACTTTGGGAATTAGAATAAATAGATTTAAAAAAATTGTAGATTGGAGGGAGGACTGGAGGAGTCTACGGTTCAAGTAAGTCTTTTTCTTTATTTATTTTAATTAGAGTTCTTATGATAGTTAGCATGTTGATGTTTATGTTCTTTGCATATTTTATGAGTTTTATGCTTAGATTATATAGTAACATGCCTAGGCTTGTAGAATAATCAAAACAAATGGGTATTGGGCAAAGGGAAATCGGCATAATAATTTTTAATTTTTCCAATGCGCACTCGCGGCCGCTTCCCAACAGTGGTATCAGCACGCTGTTTTGTTTTGATTAGTTCTCACTCATTTGAACTCGAAATTGGGTGTTTAAAAACTCGTTGGAAAGCTAACACCATGAACTTAATTTTAGGCACAAGTTTTGCAAGATTTGGTTAAGATTTGAATTGTGAAATTGCATTTAAAGTTCACGCGTCTGCAGAAAAACGTAAATAGTAAATTTATTTGAATAAAATAAAATGCAATATCATAATTAAATATTAATAAAATTTATTTAATGCCTAAAATAATTCCAACATATTAAAACTCATATGCTTGATAATTTTATGTATGATTAGAATTGGCATGATTATTTTAGGGTGCAAGCATCTAGAGACTTTCTAAGAAATAGAGAGTGTATTGCTTATCCCTTAGCTAAGTAATTATTCTGTGATGAATTTAGAGATTTATTACCTTTAAGACTAATAAATATAAATCACTTGTTTATAATAAAAGACATTATAAAAGATACAAGTGGGGTGAGACCAAGGCGTTAATAAAATTTTCCAAACTAAAGTTAATTTAACCAAAGGTATTACTAGAGTTAGATAATGATTTGGTGTCTTCCTTCACTCACTACCTTTTTATAGCCATAAGGAAAAGCTGTGAAGAAATCTAGATAATCATTTACTCAAAGCTTACCTTAAAGCATATTTAAAGTGTTGGACTAATTTGGAGGATCTATTGTTTATTCCTGTCACCAAGGCGATAAGAGCCTAAGAGGTAAGAGTATTTAAGAGAGTTCGCTTCACCCTCCCTCTGGGGAATTTTCAATGGAGGAATCCATTTGACAGTTATTCACTTAAACTTGCTAAAATCCTCAATAATAATTTAAGTCTAAAATTTGCCTCCCATTGTAAAGTATAGACCCAAAGGGCTTAAACAGTATTGGTAGGACTAGGCTTGACCAGACTGACCAATACCAATTTGTCCCTAAATCGTACCATTGAAAATGGTTTGACTTTTCTGAGTCATAAGACGCAGCGACCCTTAGGCGTGGTCTTATAACTTAGTGGCAAATATTGAGTGTCCACAAGGTCTAGCATAAGCTATGGCATGTTTGATTGCCCAACCCAATGATCAAGGAATTGTGATTTATATCATAAATTGGTTGGGAACCTATCTAATTATCATATTTTATAACGACCGGCCCTAGTCGGAGTTATGAAATAATGATAATGGGATCCTTGCCCACAAGAAATCCACCATATTGGGGTTGGTGCGATTTGCTTAAAATTTTAAAATAATTGAGTGGGAGCAAATTCATAATATTAAAAGCCCATGTTATTATGAAACGTTAATGAAAAACATATTCCTTATGTTAACATTCTCTCTTAACATGTGGGTTAAAATATTTCACAAACATTCAAATGGAAAATAGAGTATCACTTCGTTCCATCCTTGATGAGCATATGCTCAAATGGGACAACTACAATGACTGGTTTAGAAATCTTAAAATTGTCTTACGACAAGAAAAGATTTTCTATGTTCTTGAAAGACCGTTTCCCCCTGAACCTGCAGAAGATGCTGACCAAAATACATTCGATGCTTGGAAGAAACACGTCGATGATGATGAACAAACAGTTTACATAATGCTTGGCTCTATGTCGGACGAACTTCAGAAACCTCACGAAGATATGGATGTTCAAACCATCATCTTTCACTTGAAGGAGTTGTATGCAACTTCTGTTCATACCGTGAGATTCCAAGTGTCATGTGCCTTATTCCAAACAATGTATAAGGAATGATCTGTTAGTGGACATGTGCTTAAGATGATTGGCCACATTGAAAAATTGGCCAACCTCGGGTTCATCATGGATCATGAGATATGTCAGGATCTAATTCTTCAGTCCTTTCGAAAAGAATTCTCTAACTTTATTATGCAGTTTCATCTGTCTGATAATGAAGCTACTTTAGCAGAATTGCACAATCTGATAAAGTAATCAGAGAAGGACTTGAAACCGGAGCTTAAAACCTCCGTCATGCTTACGGGTACAGACCTGAAGCCACGAGGCCCAAAGAAAAATAAGGGCAAGGCCAAGGCTCCAGATCACCTAAAGCCCAATGGTAAGGTGGATAAGAAAAAGGGAAATGGGAAATGTTTCTTTTGTGGAAATAAGGGTCATTGGAAGAAAGTCTACAGATCCTTGAAAGCCAAGGAAACTAAGGAAGCCGAAGAGGCCAAGAAGCCCAATGCTTCAGGTATGTTGTATATGATTGAATTATATTCTCAAAACTCTGAACCTTCTACTTAGGTGCTTGACACCGGTTGTGGGACTCACTTGTGTAACAATGTGCAGGGCCTGAGAAACAGTAGGAGACTTCGTCAAGGGGAGGTTGACTTACGCATGGGTAATGGAGCAAAACTGGCTGCATTGTGCGTGGGGACTTATTCATTAGTTTTTTCGAATGGTTTAGTTTTATACTTAGAAGATTGTGTTTATGTACTTTCTCTAGTAAAGAACATCATTTCAATTTCTTCTTTATGTAATAAAGGCTTTTCATGCCTAATAAGTTGCAATGAATGTTCTATTTATTTCAATGAAATAAAATATGGAGATGGTATTTTGAATAATGGTATCAATGTCTTACAAACTAACAAAGAATGTTCAACCTCTAATATATACAATGTTAACTCGAATAATCTCAATGAATCACTTCTATGGCACAGTCGCTTAAGGGCGAATCATATCATCATGCTGTTGGGTTTCTAGGTTAGTCCCAAGATCAATTTAAGCAATGAAATCATATGAATACTCATAAGAAGTATAGCGGAATCATACTTACAAAGATCGGCTTTTGCGATGTGAGGAACAACAAAAATCTTCAAGCTTTTCCTCCAAGGTGCTCTCGGCAATGGCCTCCATTTTCATGCTCAAAGAGTTCGGCCAAGCTCCAAGCTTGGGTGTGCATTCCATGCCATGAGTGGGTTTCCCTATCACCTTCGTAAGACTCCTAATGTGTGCTAGCACTTGTGAAAATTCGCAACAAATATTCACATTTTTCTCCTTGGTGCTCACGGCTTTGAAGAAAAATTGGGAGAGAATCTTGGCCCTTGGCCGAAAATGAGAAGAGAAGAGAGAGGTGTGTTGAGTTGGTTTTTTTTTGTATTTTGTTTTTCCAAAAAACTAATACCAAAATTGTTTTCCAAAATTATGTATATCCTTTCAAAAAGTCAAATAATATTTTGGAGCCAAAATAGCAACAAATGCCTACAACAACTCACATCACTATTCACATCAATCAATGATGACAAGCATCACTTCACTCAAAGTGATGTGACTTCCATCACTTGATTGAGTAGTGATTTGGCACTTGATGTGACTTGTGGGCGGCACTTGAATTTGAAATGCGAGTGGGCCTGTAAACACTCCCGGGCTCGGGTTTGCTAATTCCAAATTAACGAATTTTCCGTTGCGACGTAATTAAATCAAATTTAATTAAATAATTATACCTAGCAAAATTACTATTCACGTCGCTAGCGAATTAATTCTAAATTAACTCGTTTGCCCGAATTAAAATCTAATTTCAATTCTGCGTCGAAATCTAATTTCGTATAATATATCGAATATATTATTTTATCGATTAATTCCAAATTAATCGTTCTCTCTCTTTAAATAATATTTTATCCCAGATAAAATATATATGTAATTAATCTCAGATTAATTTTCTATCTCATATAATTAATCACAGATTAATAAAGTGCGAGTCATACGTCATCGGTGAATCTTCGGGAAGCGACCCATGAGATCCCCGGATATGTTGGCAGTAAATCTGGTCGTCGGACTATCCGAACACGTACGTACCTAATACTACGTTTTTACCGATTTACAAGACATGGTTGGCTTCTAACAAAGCACCGTGCCTACATCTACCCTGATTCGGACTTCTATAGACACATAGTCATACTACCAATGGAATTCTGATGGGTCTATCCAGAGAGAAGCTGTTTCCGTACCATCGGTAAACACAACCTCATATTACACTTGCATAAGTATTCTATACCCAATATATGAGAACTATGTCGTTATGCTCCCACAACGCGCACAAGTGTAATACTAGTCTATTCCGCATTATCGATGTCCAATCTCGATAATATTACGACTAAGGATATTTAATGATTAAACCTTCGTGGATTGATACTGTCTCATATCATCTCAATCCGGAACTAATCATAAGGACCTTTTATCATTTATATATCTTGGTAATCTAATTACAAATGATAAAAGCAGGTTTCCTTTGTCACATAGTTAATTTATACAACAACACCATGATCTGTACAAATAGTGATGCTATGGGTCATAATTGTCCAACAATCTCCCACTTGGCCTATAGCCAATCACTCAATTGTCCTACACCCGAACTATGTACGGTTCGCTCAAACTTCTGCTGAGAAAATGCTTTCATCAGCGGATTTGCATGGTTATCATCTGATGCGATTTATTCGATCATCATATCGCCACGATGTATGATCCGAACGAATCAGATGAATATTTGAAGTATATATCTGGATCGTTGATGAGACCATTAATTCTTTAGCATGTGATGTAGCCTAGCTCAGCTGCTAACAGAACTACTCCTAATCTAATTAGGAATATTATCGATCCAAAAGGCTTCTATTGCTACCTCAGCTGCAACAATATTCCGCTTTTGTTGTTTATTCGATACAGTATCTTGCTTGGAAAATTTCCAGCTTACTGTTCCGTTATTCAAACTATATAGTACCTTTATTACGACTTATAGTCATTTTTATCGGTTAGGAAACTTGCAACGGTGACCCAGTCACTTCAAATTCTCATTCTCCATAGTATAAGACAACATCTTAGTTCATTTAAGATACTTAAGGATGTTCTTAACATCAATCCAGTGACTATCACTTGGATTGGCCTGATTGTGACTCCATATGCTCAAAGCATATGAGACACCAGGTCGCGTATATTTATTTTAATGTACGAGTGTCAACAACTTTTAGATCTATCCCAGTAGATCCTTATTCCTATAATAAAGGTTGTCTTTCCAAAGAATTCTACGGAGAATTTTCATGAAAGCCAAGCTTTCACCGACTGTATTATGGGAATATCATTTCCAAGAAATGACATATCATCATTTTTAGGACAATCACTGTCTGTGCACTCCCACTAACCTCCTTATATACACAATAATCATTTTCGTTTTGAATTAAATCATATACCATTATGATTACATCAAAACGATAGTTCCAAGAACGCAATGCTTGCTTCAATCCATGAATGAATCGAATTAACTTGCAAACCTTGTTTGCTCATTTTGGTACGACAAAACCGTCAGGATGTTATAAACATCCTCCAAAAGGTTTCCGTTTAAGGAAAGCAATTTTGACGTTTAGCTGCCATATTTCATAAATGAAACATGCAGCATAAACAAGCATTATCCAAATGGATTCAACCATGGCAACGGATAAAAGGTTTCGTCATAATCGACACAAAGTTGATAACGATACATTTTCGCTACAAGCCTAGCTTTGTACGTTCGTACGTTGCCATCCATGTAGTGTCTTCCTTGAGGACTTATATAGTACCAATATTCACAATGCCTTCCGGTACATCAACTAGTGTCTAAACTTAGTTGATATACATGGAATCCATTTCGGATTTCATGGCACTTTGCCATAATAGGGAGTCGATACCTTGTATCACTTCCTCATACGTAGTCAGTTCGTATTCCTCAATAAGATTGACATCTTTTACGAGGTGAGATCAGAAACCTATACCTCCTAGGTTGTTTTTTGACTCTCTCCGACTTGCGCGGTGCTTGTGTATTCGAAGATTATTGGTATAATTTCATCCCTGATGAACTGTCTGTGTTTCATTAAGGAATCGGTGCCTGGAATAGTATTACTCTGATTTTCATCGAGTTTTACTTTTCATCGAGTTTTACTTTCCTTCCACTTACCACTGCATATAAGTATTCCTCTTAGGAAAACCGCATGGAGAGCAACAATTACATTGTTCTCTAGTGAGTTGTATAAGTACTATACTTTGGTTACCCTAGGATAACCTACAAATTAGGTACTTATCCGATTTGGGTTCTAGTTTGGTATCATCCAAACATATGCCTAGCATTCCCAAATCTTCAGGAATGAGAAAACCGGTTTCTTTCCTGTTCATATCTAATATGAAGTCTGTCAAACAGATTTTTATGGAACCTTATTCAAAATAAGTTTTGCACTGTTTAATGCGTATCCCTATAAGGAAATGGTAGCTCAGAGTGACTCATGATTAACCTTATCATGTCTAACAAAATTTGGTTTCTCTGTTCGGACACACCGTCAAATTGACATGTTCCGGGAGGAGTCTTCATTGAAAGAATATTATACTCTTTCAAGTATTTGAGAAACTTATTGCTTAAATATTTTCCATCATGGACTAACCGTGACGGTTTTAATACTATAGCCGATCTGTTTGTCTACTTCGTGTCGAAACTCTTTGAATTCATCAAAAGTTTCTAATCTGTGTTTCACACGAGAAACACATAACCATAACGCGATGCCACATCCATAAAGGTTACGAAGTGTTCATATCCACCTCTAGCCTAACTAGATATGGGCCCACTTACGTTACTATGAACGAGGACTAACAGATCGGTGGCATTTGCACTTTTACCAAGTAAAAAGTATTTCAAGCACTTTGCCTAATAAACTAGATTCATAGATATTATTTGAATAGAATCAAATCCGTCCTAGTATCCACTCTTCAAAAGTGTGGATATACGAGTCTTGTTTGATGTGTCCCAGACTACGATGCCACTTTTAAGTTTCAACTGATCAATTCAGTTTGAGCTATTTATTTGTCATGTCATACGTTTGAGATTCATTTATATTCTAAATATAAATACTGTTATTCACATCTAATGTGTTTATCTCAATATCATCTTTATAAAATAAAACACTTTAGTGTTCTAGAATATAAAGGTATATCTGCAACGGATTATACTCTGATATAGAGATAATGTTTCTAGTCAAACTAGTTACATTGTAACAGTTTCCTAATTTAAGTACACACCAAAGAGTAGTTCTTAAACTTAGGTTTCTACGGTTAAAACAACGACTCTCGTCCCGTTTGCAACTCGCAGATAAATCTCAACTGAAGTCAGTATCCTGCTTATCAGCAGATTCTGCACACCAGTACGTATATTTATGCACCACATCCAATATCTAAAATCCAATTTTAACTACTAGTAGTGAACATATTGATGACAAACATATTTGAAGTCGGAGCCTTACCCGTCTTCAATTCCTTCATGTCTGGCTTGTCCATACGGCAGTCACGCTTCCAGTGACCCCGTTTGCCAAAGTTTAGGCAGACATTTTGGGATATGTCATATGTCTTCCAGAAGATTATAATGATTTTGCCTTTGCCCTTTTCCACCCCCAGAAGCTTTCGGCCAAGCCTTGGCCTTCTGGGATGTCGAAATAAGATGCGCCTTGCCCTTTTTCCCCTTTTGCAAACTCTGGCTTTGTCTCATTGAGTATAGCCATTAACTCTCCAAGAGTTTTTCTATTGCAATTTGTACTTCTAAGATCTAAGGATAGATCTATGAAGATCCTTCAATTTCATTAACATACTATAAAGATCTAATCTTTAGTTCTGACTAAGAAATTAAGGAGTCTTTGCGGCAAGCATAACGGATTAAGCACTAAAGTTATCATCACATGAATATTCCAAATATTCATTAAAACCTGTTCTCGATTGCCCGGAAGTCCACAGAAAAAGTATTGCTAATTCGAGACGTCACTATATCAAATAAAGTAACTTCTCGATTCCCAGGACTATCCTGAGATTTTATTCCCATTTGAAAATTAAAGCCGTTTAAAATATTTTCACCCAGGTTTATATTTTAAACGCTAATCTTCTAGTTATCTTTGATTGCTATAGTCCAACTATTTAATCAACGATTTTAGGTACTATTGATTATAATGATTACTATAGTCTAACTATATAATCAACTATAATTTGATTGGTTAAATTCAAATATATTGATTACTATAATCCAATTATATAATCAACTATAATTGAATTAGTTTGAATACAGTCCAAGTGTTCAATTAAAACAACGATTAAATATTAGTCCAACTAATATATTAATTTATTTGACGAAAAATTGAAATGAGCGCGTATTGGCAAGTAACTAAACGAATATTGCAAATTTAATACTTGCCTCCCACTATTTTTTGGCGAGCCTCTAACCCTCTGTGGAGTACTACCGGGAAACCTTGTTTCCTAGTGGGCTAGGATCCCGTTAAATAACACACAATCTTGACTTTGGCCAACAAATTGTATGATAATTAACTAGGTAGATCTCTAAGATCAATCGGATCTCATCCAATTCCTAGATCCAGTAGGTGGACATCCAAGTCCGAAACATATATCCTATATATGCCAATATATCAAATATATTCCCTAACCTTTTTCCTCTGAATCAATTAAGCCTTGGCTTTGGCACAACAAACTTAATGATCCGAGTTAAGCGGAACCCATTGACCATGGAAAGCTTCGTAACCGATGTCGATGAACAAGAAGTGATCTTGACTTTGGCCAACAAATCATAACTTGGACAAGACACCGATATGGAACAAAGCCTTCATGATTCAAACACATCCGCGATGGACAAAGGTCTTGACTTTGGCCAACAAACCAGTGCCAATCTTGGATCTTGAGTAAGAATCACTCAATGGAAGGAAAAGCTTAATATATGTTGAGGGTTTTTTTTCGCGTAATTGGCAACCAATTAATTATCTTTGTTAAGGTCTCATTATCATACACCCTTAAACATGCATTCTAAAAACATAATAAGGCGCGTATAAATAAATATAATAATGATATGCGGATGGATACTTAACACATTTTGTTCATAGAACAAATCTGTCCATTTCCTCTCTCTCTCTCTCGCTAGCACAAGTATTACTTCTACCCGATTACATAACACTTCTAAAGAAACCTCATTTACATTGAGGGGAATAGGTGAGAAGAGAAAAATACAAAGAGTCAAGAGGTAATAGACTGGACACGCATGTCCAATTTAATAAATTCTAAATTTATTACAACAATTTCCAAAATTGCCCTCACCCATCTAATATCCATCTGATATACATTATTCATACATCATCGCATCCATGCATTCACACAAAGCATGTTATCAATCAATCTAATCCAATTAATTAATCTGAAATTAATGACCATCAAATGTTCAAACAACGATTTGATTTTGCGCGAGTCAAACTCGTTTTGCGAATAAGTACTCAAAGTATGAATTCTTGAATTATATTAAACTACAACATTAAATCCAATTTAATTTGTATTTAATACTAATTCCATATTTAATTCAAAATTAAATAATAAATAATTACATTACTTTTTAATGTGTCTTTACGACTTAGATTCCAAATCTAATCATTACGGGTCTCAAAACCCAATTAACATCCAATGTCAATTTAATTAAAGTCCAATGGGCTTTCAATTAATTTCTTAAGGCATGGACTTTTGGTCAATGTGGGTCAAACCCAAATACCAAAGCCCATTAAGGAATCACCCTATTTTGCCAAGAAACCAATTTAGGCCCATTAGGCCCAATTAAAATTAAAGGTCCATTGTAATTATATTTGGACTTTATGGATATGGTTTTGGGCCCAATTGGATCCAACCAATTAGCCTAAACCAAACTTGGCCCAACCAAGCCCATTAAGCCCAAATACAACTTTTACAAGCCCAATTCCAAATTTGGCCCAATTAATAATTAAATTACAAAATTCCAAATTTTCAAATTAAATTAATTAAAGTGTATAGCTATAATTAATTAACTAAATTAACATTTAAAAACACTAATTTACTCAATTAATTATGCTTATCATCATCAACTTATGTCCAACACAATTGAATCAAAAAATCATATCATTTTACATGCTACAAGTCACGGTATTTAGGGGAATTTTTGTCCGATTCCGAATTCAATTTAATTAAATCCTAAATCAACATTTCCCAAATGATTTCAACTCATCCAATGATCACAATCAAAAATCACCATGACTTAGGGCAACAATAAACTTTCGGCCAAGCCTCAAATTTGGGGAAAAATTGATCCAATCCAATTTTCATCAATCAAATTGATCATGCATAACATCATGTTATCATCATTCAAGCATATATCAACAACAATTTCATCAAACAACACATGCTCAAATCATTTTTACCAAACCAATTTTATCCTAATTCCAATTCCATCATGCTTAAACAAGGATCAAGATACCATTGTTGGGTTTCTAGGTTAGTCCCAAGATCAATTTAAGCAATGAAATCATGTGAATACTCATAAGAAGTATGGTAGAATCATACTTACAAAGATCGGCTTTTGCGATGTGAGGAGCAATAAAAATCTTCAAGCATTTCCTCCAAGGTGCTCTCGGCAATGGCCTCCATTTTTGTGCTCCAAGAGTTCGACCAAGCTCCAAGCTTGGGTGTGCATTCCATGCCCATGAGTGGGTTTCCCTATCACCTTCGTAAGACTCATAATGTGTGCTAGCACTTGTGAAAATTTGTAAAAAATCTTCACATTTTTCTCCTTGGTGCTCACGGCTTTGAAGAAAAATTGGGAGAGAATCTTGGCCCTTGGCCGAAAATGAGAAGAGAAGAGAGAGGTGTGTTGAGTTGGTTTTTTTTTTTTTTTGTATTTTGTTTTTCCAAAAAACTAATGCCAAAATTGTTTTCCAAAATTATGTATATCCTTTCAAAAAGTCAAATAATATTTTGGAGCCAAAATGGCAATAAATGCCTACAACAACTCACATCACTATTCACATCAATCAATGATGACAAGCATCACTTCACTCAAAGTGATGTGACTTCCATCACTTGATTGAGTAGTGATTTGATGCTTGATGTGACTTGTGGGCCGCACTTGAATTCGAAATGCGAGTGGGCCTGTAAACACTCCCGGGCTCGAGTTCGCTAATTCCAAATTAAGGAATTTTCCGTTGCGACGTAATTAAATCAAATTAATTAAATAATTTTACCTAGCAAAATTACTATTCATGTCGCTAGCGAATTAATTCTAAATTAACTCGTTTGCCCGAATTAAAATCTAATTTCAATTCCGCGTCGAAATCTAATTTCGTATAATATATCGAATATATTATTTTATCGATTAATTCCAAATTAATCGTTCTCTCTCTTAAATAATATTTTATCCCAGATAAAATATATCTGTAATTAATCTCAGATTAATTTTCTCTCTCATATAATTAATCACAAATTAATAAACTGCGAGTCATACGTCATCGGTGAATCTTCGGGAAGCAACCCATGGGATCCCCGGATATGTTGACAGTAAATCCGGTCGTCGGACTATCCGAACACGTACGTACCTAGTACTACGTTTTTACCGATTTACAAGACATGGTTGGCTTCTAGCAAAGCACCGTGCCTACCCAATTCTCCAGAAATATTCTTAAAGGAATATGTAATCTTTATCAGGCGTAGTATACGTAGTATTGCGTATTACGATCACATCCGATGTCACGTGCAAGGCGTGGGGCTGGAATTATGTCTGCCCCATACGAAGCACATATCGGATCTCTGGTAACTAGTCTCTATAATCGGATAATCATGACCAAATCATATTATCCCGATGACTGCAGTACATAAGAGCACCAGTTCTGTATCCTACGTGATCATCATCTCCACTATGACTGGAGTGATACTTCCGTCTTGACATCACACCCAATACACTAAAATTCTCAATATATGCAGAAGAGGCGTACACAGAACCTGTTAAAGCACTGGATGACCAAAACCAAAGTATATTGATTGTCGCAAGTATTAGCGGTGCAAGTCTCAGGTTAAGACCAAATACACCTACCCTGATTCGGACTTCCATAGACACAAAGTCATATTACCAATGGAATTCTGAGGGGTCTATCTAGAGAGAAGTTGTTTTCGTACCATCGGTAAACACAACCTCCTATTATACTTGCATGAGTATCCTATACCCAAATATATGAGAACTATGTCGTTATGCTCCCGCAACGCGCACAAGTGTAATACTAGTCTATTCCGCATTATCGATGTCCAATCTCGATAATACTACGACTAAGGATATTTAATGATTAAACCTTCGTGGATTGATACCGTCTCATATCATCTCAATCCGGAACTAATCATAAGGACCTTTTATCATTTATATATCTTGGTAATCTAATTACAAATGATAAAAGAGCAATTTCCTTTGTCACATAGTTAATTTGTACAACAACACCATGATCTGTACAAATAATGATGATATGGGTCATAATTGTCCAACAGATGCTAGTCTCTCCGCTTTGTGAACGCCCATATTATTCACAAAACTATGACTATGAAAATTTAAGAGTAATGATTCTCATAAAGCATGGAAGCCATCGTTTTATTACCCCAAGGGCTTTATTACAGTGTTGATGATTCATATAAGTTATGTAAGACACGTATAATAAAGATTGCCATTTTATTAATTAATAAAAATATTACAAATACATGTACATATAGCCCATCCACAAGTTGGGTATAGGGCATATCCCTAACAATCGCCCACTTGCACTATAGCCAACTAGTATGAATCTGGACACCATACTCTCGGGTGTGCCTATCATGCTTTTGTTGAGTCAGCATTTTAGTCAGAGAATCTGCAAGATTATCTTCTATGGGTATTTTCTCTATAATAACTTCTTTTCTCTCAACAATCTCCCTAATGAGATGAAATCGCCTGAGTACATGCTTGGATTTCTAGTGGGACCTTGGTTCCTTTGATTGAGCAATGGCGCCCGTGTTGTCACAATATATCATGATGCCATTCTTTATCGCGGGAAGCACTTCCAGTTCCGTGATGAACTTCTTTATCCATACTGCTTTTTTAGCTGCCTCAGATGCTGCAATATACTCGGCTTCAGTGGTGGAGTCCGCTGTAGTTGACTGCTTTGAGCTTTTCCAACTGACAACACCACCATTCAAAGTAAACAGATATCTTGTTTGCGATCTGTTGTCATCCATGTCGGTTTGAAAGCTCGCATCACAGTAACCAATGACTTTCATCTCAGAACAATCTCCGTATGTCAAAAACACACCCTTAGTTCTTCTTAGATACTTGAGGATTGTTTTGACAGCTGTCTAGTGTTGCTCACCAGGATTTGCATGATACCTGCTCGTTATGCTAAGAGCATAAGAGACATCAGGTCTTGTACATAGCATGGCGTACATGATCGATCCTATTGCTGAAGCATAAGAGATCCTACTCATACGCTCTCTATCTGAAGGAGTATGTGGACATTGCTCCTTAGATAATTTGATTCCATGACAAGTAGGTAAATTACCTCTTTTGGAATCTTCCATTTTGAATCTTTTCAAAACTTTATCTATGTACGTAGATTGAGAAAGTCCTAACAACCTCTTAAATCTATCACGGTAGATCTTAATGCTGAGGATGTAGGCTGCTTCTCCCAAATATTTCATGGAGAAATTCTAAGATAACCATTGCTTGGTGGCTTGCTTCATGGGAATATCATTCCCGATGATTAATATGTCATCGACATATAATACAAGAAATACAACAGCACTCCCACTACTTTTCCTGTAAACACAAGGATCGTCTACATTTTTGATGAAGTAAAATTCTTTGATTGTCTCATCAAATCGTATATTCCAACTTCTGGAGGCTTGTTTGAGTCCATAAATGGATCGTTTAAGCTTGCATACTTTATTATGATCATCCTTAGATTCAAACCCCTCAGGTTGTGTCATATAGACTTCCTCTAGGAGGTTCCCATTAAGGAAAGTTGTTTTAATATCCATCTGCCAAATCTCACAATCAAAGTGTGCAGCTAGTGCCAGTAAAATTCGAATGGACTTTATCATTGCAACATGCGAGAAGGTTTCCTCATAGTCAATTCCTTGGATTTGTCTATAACCATTCGCCACCAACCTAGCCTTATAGGTTTGGATGTTGCCTTCTGCATCAGTTGTACGCTTGTAAATCCACTTGCAGCCTATGGGTTTTATCCCTTCAGATGCATCTACCAAGTCTCAGACTTGATTCTGATACATATAGTCTATTTCGGATTTCATGGCCTCAAGCCACTTGACTGAATCAATGTCACGCATTGCTTCATCATAACTGGTGGGATCTTCATTATCAATATGGAAACCATATCTTTCAGGCTCATGTCTTTCCCTACCAGACCTTCTGAGTTCATAACCTTGTGGTTGTTCCGTCGCTGCCCTTTTGAGGGGCCTGGGGTTTAGTTATATGTTAGTTTGTTCTTCTCGTACCTCATCGATGTCAAGTCTACTCCCGCTATATTTCTTGAGAAGGAATTCATTCTCTAGAAATTTAGCATTTCGTGAGACAAATGTTCTTTGTTCATTTGGGACATAGAACACTTATGCTCTTTAGTTCAAGGCATATCCTACAAACTTACATTTAACTGTTATATCATCCAATTTGTTAGTTTGTGTGAGCTTGACATATGCTTCACATCCCCAAACTCTTAGATAACTAAGACTATGATGTTTCCCAGACCATAACTCATATGGTGTTTGAATAACAGTCTTGGAAGGAATTTGGTTTAGTAGTAGTGTTGCAGTTTCTAAAGCAATACCCCAAAATGAAAGAGGTAGATCCGTGCATGGCATCATTGATCGGACCATATCTAATAATGTTTGATTTCTCCTTTCGGAGACCCCATTATGCTGTGGAGTTCCCGGAGGAGTCCAATGAGAAATAATGCCATTTTCTCTCAAGTAATCTTAAAATTCGTTGCTTAAGTATTCACCACCTCGGTCAGACCTTAGTGACTTAATACTTTTATTAAGTTGGTTTTCTACTTCAGCTTTGAAGTCTTTGAATTTCTCAAAGGCTTCAGATTTGTACCGCATAAGGTACAAATACCCATATCGCGAGTGATCATCGATAAATGTAATGAAGTAGGAGAATCCACCTCTAGCAGTGACTGACATTGGTCTGCATACATCAGAGTGTATGAGTTCTAATGTCTCCGCTGCACACTGTCATTTACCTTTGAAGGGTAATTTGGTCATTTTACTAAGTAAACAAAACTCACAAGTTCCATAAGGTTCATATTTGAAGGGTCTGAAAAACCCATCCTTATGTAGCTTAGTTAATCTTGTTTCACTTATATGACCTAAGTCATCCAATGATCAACGAAACAAAAATTACCAAGACATTAGGGCTTCTAGGTGATTCGGCCAAGCATAACAATTTGGGGAAAAATATTCCAAACACAATTTGTTGAAATTGATCCAATCAATATCCAATAAAACATCATTTAAAACATATTCAATCAAACAATTTAATTAAATCATGCTCAAAATCAATTTACCCAAATTTTAACCCTAAGTCATATTTCATGCTTTTCAATTGTTGGAGTTCCTACGGCCCCGAGGATCGAATACAAAGCAAGAAATACATGTGCGAATACAACGAGGGAGTTGCGAAATATTCACATCGATCGGTTGAGCGACGCGGCAACTAAAATCAACTTTCTGCCTCCTTACTGCTCACGGCAGTGAGCTGCTGGACTGCACCATTTTTGGCCATCAATCTTCAAGAATCCAAGCTCCAAGTTTCGTCAAATGATTCTCAGCTCATGGGTGGACTTCCCTCTCACCTTCGCATGATCCCGGAGTGTGCTAGCACTCTTGATTTTGCAACAAAATCACACTTAGCTTCCCTTTCTGCTCACGGTTTTACACAGAAAACCAGTGAAGAAAATTAGCCCCAATGGGCGTGAGATGATAGAAGAAAGGAGAGTGAGAGAGATGAAATGTGTAATTGGTTTTTGGTAATTCATTTTCCAAAAACATATACAAAATTTTGTCTTTAAAAGGTCAAATAATAAAAGCCATAAATGCCAACCACTAACATCAATCAATCAATCCATCAATCAATCAAATCAATCAATTTCACATCACTCAAAGTGACATGATTTGACGTTTGATATTGTAGACGCTGGTTTTCGCCCGAGGTCCACAATCGAGAATTTATAGTTTGGGGCGCTAGCGATCCTGCAAAACAAAGGTAGAATGAGCGGGAGTTCTGCCCACCGGTGTGGTGGGTGCCGGGGGCACTCCGACGCTCAAGTCAGTGATGGGCATGAGCTGAAAGTAATGGAAGAGCAAGGCTATAGATTACCTTGGTACTCGTGTACTGCCGTGTGGGCGGTAGATGTGAGTTTGAGAGCTATGAGTTTCCTCCCCTCCCCTAGGAGTCATGTTCCTTATATATCCATGGTATAATAATGTGTGCTTTTATTGATTGTCTTTTGATTATTTGCCCGTTAGAACATGGTAACAGTCAACTTAATGAAGTGCCATTACTGCTTGTAGGTTGGAACAGATGGAATGAGCCTGGGCGTTACATGGCTCCTCCATGGGCTTGGGTTTATGAATCTCCAGGCCTCTATTCACTTTAATCATTGGGCTTCCTTCTGAGGTGGAAACTTGGGCCCAGAGTAAAAGGACAAAATTGCCCTTGGCCCAAATTGGCCCGTACATATATGACTAGTGATTTGACGCATGATTTGACTTACGTGCCGCACTCGAATTCGAAATGCGAATGCGCTCGCAAACAATCTAGGGCTCAGGTTCGCTAATTCCAAATTAACGAATTTTCCATTGCGATGTAATTAAATGATTACGCCTAGTGAAGTCACTATTCACGTCGCTAACGAATTAATTCTAAATTAATTCGTTCGCCCGAATTAAAATATAATTTTAATTCCACGTCGAAATCCAATTTCGTATAATACATCAATATATTATTTAATCGATTAATTCCAAATTAATTGTTATCTCTTTAAATGATATTTTATCCCAGATAAAATATCTCCGCAATTAATCCCAGATTAATTTTCTTCTCATCTATTAATCTCAGATTAATTAAAAGTGTGAGTCATACGTCATCGGTGAATCTTCGGGAAGCGACCCATGAGATCCCCATATATGTTGGTAGTAAATTCGGTCGTCGGACTATCCGAACACGTAAGTACCAAGTACTACGTTTTACTGATTTACAAGACAATGTTGGCTTCTAGCAAAGCGCCATGCCTACCCAATTCTCCAGAAATATCCTTACAGGAATAAGGATCTATATCAGACGTAGTGTACGTAGTATTGCATATTTCGATCCAGTATCGAATGATCACATGCAAGGTCTGAGGCTGGTACAATGTCTGCCCCGTACGAAGCATATATCGGATGACGAGCAACTAGTCTCTTTATTATCGGATAATCATGACCAAGTCATATTATCCCGACGGTTGCAACTTTTTTAGAGAACCAGTTCTGTATCCCTACGCGATCATCATCTCCATATGACTGGAGTGGACACTTCCGTCTTGACATCACACCCAACACACGACGATTCTCGATATACCCAGAAGAGGCGCACACAGAAACCGGTTAAAGCCTTGGACGACCAAAACCAAAGTATATTGATTGTCGCAAGTATTAGCGGTGCAAGTCTCAGGTTAAGACTAAATATACTTACCCTGATTTCGGATTTCCATAGACACATAGTCATACTACCAATGGAATTCCGAGGGGGTCTATCCAGAGCGAAGCTGTTTCCCGTACCATCGGTAAAACACAACCTCCTATTACTATTGTATGAGTATCATATACCCAAATATATGAGAACTATGCCGTTATGCCCTCACAACGCGTACAAGTGTAATACTAGTCTTTTACGTATTTATCGATGTCCAATCTCGATAATACTCTGAGTAGGGATATTTAATGATTTATCCTTCTTGGACTGACACTGTCTCATATCATTCTCAATCTAGGAACAAATCATAGGGACCTCCCATCATTTATACATCTAGGTGATCTATTCAAAAATGATAAGAGTGCAATCTCATTTGTCAAATAGTTAATTTGTACAACAACACCATGATCTGTACAAATAGTGATGCTATGGGTCATAATTGTCCAACAATTTCCCACTTGGCCTATAGCCAGTCACATAGTTAATTTAAGCATGAAAATTAGGCAATTTAATTTTCTGTGTAAGACCTGCAAATGAATCTGATTTTGTA
>SKCR01006144.1:0-25471 GCA_019454045.1 Zanthoxylum bungeanum | reverse complement strand
TCTCTACCTTCTAGCTTGGAGCTTCAACAAACAACTTCAAAGAGGAGATCTTGAAGCACTTCTCAAAGCAAAATTTTTGTTATCAACATAACCATCCATCCGTTCATTGTAAGTATATTTCCGCTATACTTATTTTAGTATTCACATTATTTCATGCTTGATTTGATCTTGGGATGACCTTAGAAACCCAACACTGACGTCGATCTAATGCCAAAACAACTATTAGTTTCTATAACTCGGAACATTTTCATATGGCATAAAAGAATATGTAATATATGGACTATTAATATTTATGAATATATGAGATATTTATGGTGCCTATGGATTTCACGGATTAGGTTTCGAGTTACGCAAGTGTGATAGCGAAATTCCAAATTCTGCCCAATCGTTAAAATCCTATGCTCAATGGTTAATATCGAAAATTCACTGCAACTAATTGGGATCGAATCTAAAGCTGAAATTTTAATGGAATGGACTTTTATGTATCTAGTTTATGTCGGTTTTTACGGTTCTCAGTTTCAATTTTGAAAACTTAAGTTCTAAGCCGAATTTCAGGGGTGATCAGAAAAAAACTGGGTGTATTCGCAGCAGGTCATCTAACTTCAAAAATTCGGTTTGACTTCATGCTAAGTCCAAAAATTCTCATTTTTGGATATGTTATTCTCTTATATCTCTATTTTACATAGAATTTTACGATTCATCATTTCAGAATCAAACACTCAAGTTACAGCCAGTGCATTACAACTTGTTCAGAATGTGACTTAACTAAAATTTACTGCCCAACATACCAATTTCACCACTCTCTTAAATTTATTTAATTTTCATACAAGAAATTTTTATGACACTCAAAATAAGTCATTAAAAAATATCATTAATTTACAAAACGTACTTTTACAACACATTCATATATAATTGGCCAAAAACGTTAACCATTCTATCTTTGAGTTATCAACTCCAAACAATTTAAAATCATGCTATAACATCCTTTAATGCATGAATTTTAATAATTTATCATCAAATCAATAAAATCAACTCCCCCAATATGTTAAGAAACTTGGCCATCATACCCATTTTTCCACCTTGGCATTATTTAACCAAACTTAGGCATAAACTACCTCAAACAACATTTTACACATGTCTTAATGCCTAATTTGTACTCAATACTTTCAAACAAAAAAGCCCCAATTCGTAGGGTCCCTAAGTGTGAAAATGGGAATGCAAAATGGATATTTATTTGTCAAAATTAGAAGAAGAAAGAAGAAGAAGAGGGTTACTTGACTCAAAAGGGCTTGAAAACTCATCATCAATCAATTAAAACTTGCTTGAGAGGAAGAAGTTTGGAGGCGTTTCCCTTGAGCTCACCCATGTTTTTGTCTTGAGAAGGAGAGAAGTGAATAGTTATTTATTTATAGACAAAAGGCTGATTTTTATTTGCAATTGAGTTGTTCAAAATTTGCCACCTCACCCAATTTCTAGTGTATTCCCGAAATTACGATAATAGCCGTGGAAATATTGATTTTTGACCTGCTTCTGAATTTGCATTGGACAAATGTTCAACGTGGAAGTTTTAGGTCTCGGTCATAGATTTCCAACAATATAAAGTTCATAAAAATTGGAGATCGTATGAAAAAGTTACAGCCCAAATACTAAGGGCTATTCAGAGTGGTACCACAAATAATTTCCATATCTGATCTGCAAGGGATTTACCAAATGTCTGAAACATAATTCCTCAAACATGTACATACTTGAACATGATTTATATCATGTATCATTTCATCCTTAACTTAGTAGTCATCGAGATTTTCGGGGTATTACAAATTCTCCCCCCTTAAATAGGATTTGTCCTCGAATCCTCTTTAAAATCGAAATTTGGGATCTGCTTATGCTTGAAATTCATGATATTAAGTACCTTACCATACGTCATAGGGTTCACGACTATTTCTACACCTCCAACTTCCAACTGATTATCTAGTCGTAACCTTTGTCTCATCCACTATATCATACCACTTCCTGACGATCTTCCCTGTGTTGTCACTACACCACAGAACAAGTGTGATTATCATGATGAACCTTGAATGCCATGACTTGGAAGTCATAATTAAGGCTGTACACTAATTTATCGGCGTGAACTTTTACTCTGCTATAACTAGTGTGCATCATTTTGATTCCATTTAACTCAATAACGAAGATCTCTGTCCGGCTGATCATGTATCATATGACGAGTAGGCATATGTTACACTTTATTTTTCTTAATATCTACTTCTAATATGAAAATAACTATTCTGTACATATCAAAATAGGGCCTCCATATGTATAAAAAAAATCTCATTTCTAAACCTCTAGCTATGCTCAACATTTCTTGTCCCAAATAAACCTTTTTCTCTAGACCTATAGTTATGCTCAATGTCTTATTTGACTTAATCGAGTTCTTTATAGCTAATATATTTGACTCTCTCTAGAAATAATGGTGTCTCTATAGTGGGGCTCCCTATGTTCTCATTCCGGGATAAATAAATTTACAGAAATGATCTTTGTCATTATTAACGATGCTTATACTCGATACTTATTTAGCTCCACTTGCTCAACCTGATCTTAATGTTTTTTCTGACTAATGTTCAAACTCTTCTCTTACCTGAAAATTCATTTCTATTTTAAATCTGGTTAACCGTCTTTCACATGACTTGTTCTCTATTCCTGTTTGCATCATAAGATATCTGATTAATGATAATAACATTCAAATAAACTAAAAAAGGGCCTTGCTTCCACCTTTGTTGTTCCCATAGTCTTGCGCTGTCAAAGGTCGTTAATCAATATATGTAAGTATACACAACTCATAAATATTAACTTCATCCGATGATCGTTTACGTATAATATACCTTGCTAGCTCACCCTCTATACTAAATCCAGCATTATAGTAAACTTATCTTCTAGATTCCATATTATACTACATATCTATCAAACCTCTCATATCTGTGGCTATGACCATCCCAAACCCGTGGTGGTTTGGTCAACTTAAACTATGATTGGATACTTCATATAAATTCCATGAGCTAAAACGTAATAGATCTTTAGTTTCATTCTAATACTGAGAAACCTAGTTGTTACATACTTTTGTCATTTCTTATTTAATAATCTCTCTCATGTCATCGCACCTGGACAGTTCCACTTCCAAACCTTTTTTCACTCAGTGTTCTTTTCGTGTCATTCCCTGCTCTATTCTATACCTGGAACTTCGGTGGTCTATTTCTTTGTCTCCTCATGAGAATGATATCTTCTTTTACATAGCCTTAGTTATGTCTAACGCTGGTTCTTTTGTATTCTTGTCGTTGCTTGAATATTACTTTATCTCTTTATTGCTTCATCTAGACAACTTCATTCCTAAATCTTGTACTTAGAGCTATCACCCTATTCTATTATGCTCTTATACTAAGTGTGAAAGTTTCATGTTTCGGTCTTCTTCCACTATGCATTCACTTGTTTCAGAGAGTATCTTGAGGTAATCTTCGAGGTCTATCTTTGCTGCTATTGCATAACGAGGGTTGGGAGGGTGGATATTGGTCCTAAATTCTTTCTCGTTGTGGTGATCTCACTAGCTACCTGATGAATACTAAAAAGTGCATATTTATTAGACGATAAGTTAATCATTTTACACTTATAGTTTCACTAATCCCCTTAAATTGACACATTTGTGAAATAATATTTTAAGTTATGCTTTGAGTGCTTTTACTGTGTTATTTTATATTTTTGTCAGGAAAAAAACTGCTCGGAAGCTCGACGGGACAAATCAGACGTGAAAAATAATAATAAAAAAAACAGAAATTCTGCAAGCACGTCGAGACACATGGAACCTTTGCGTCACCACACGTGTCCTACAACGTGCTTCTTCGCCATTCTCTGACACGAGTCCCCAACGTGGCTTCACCATTCTCTGACACATGTCCACAACATGCATTCGCTGGTCTGGGTGGCCAAGTTGCCTATAAATAGAAGCGTCCGACATTAGAAATTTATATACTTTCTTTCCTGATTCCTCTGTAAATCTTGGAGAGAGTCTTATTTGTTTATTTACTTAAAGCTTTTTGTAATGTCTTTTTCTTTCAGTAATAAAAGTATGAGTATGTTTTATTAAAAAATGAGTAGCTAATTTCTTTTATGCTGGGGTAAGGGTGAAGCTTTTATGATGGAAACATAGATTAAACTCGCTTTTATTATAATAAATAATTTGAAATCTAATGATTAAAACTTGATTTAAATCTAGATTAAAACTTGATTTAAATCTAGATTAATTATTTTCAATCTTTCTACCAACCGCCTTTATGGCTGGTTTTATCTTTCTACCGCCTTTATGGCTGGTTTTATCTTTCCACCACCTATATGGCTGGTTTTATAAGATTTTGGCATAATTAAGTACCTGGGTAGGACTTGTTATAGACAAACGGTATCACCGCCTTTATGGCTGGTTTTATATTTTTGGCATGCTTAGTACCTTGGTAGGACTAATTATTGACAGAAATGACTACCGCTTTTATAGTTGGTTGTTTTTATTGGCATAATTAATTCTTGTAATAGATTAAGTGGGTAAAAATGGTAATTTATAATTATAATAAAGCGAGATTTCGAAATGTTTAAAAGACTAAAAGTGGATCCCATAACTCCAGCATTTCCGTCTATTATTGCATTCCAACCTAAAAGTTTCCAACTACTTCAACAAATCAAACTTTTCTTTTCCGCACTGTTCATTATTCTATTTTGCTAAATCTCTTCTCTGTGGATCGACCTTGGACTCACCGGGTTATTTTATTACTTCGACACTCTTATACTTGGGAGTAAAGGACCACTTTTCGAGCGTGTCAAGTTTTTGGCGCCGTTGCCGGGGAAGTATTATTTAGTAGATAGAATATTTATAATTTCTCCTTTCTCTACTTTTTTTTTTCTTTATTTTTATTTCGTATTTTGTTTTTATTTAAACTCTGCATCTTATCTTCTCTCTGCTTTTCTTTTATTTGTGTATATCCAAACTATTCTGATTAATCCTTGATGAACCCTGAACCCAGAAATGCCACATATAGACAGACCTTGTTTTTAATTTTTATTAGTTACAGGAAACAAAAAAATCAACTTAAAAGGTGCTTGCTGTTCATTAAAGAATTTTTCGAACCATCCCCATATAGAGATGCTCTCATAAAGCTTTACGAAAACATAATTCAAGACATTGAGAAAAATGAACGAGAAATTCAATTAAGATCGAAATTGATGAGGGTTAGAGGACGTTTTAAATCTAAATTACTGCATCTATATTTACTTTAGCTATTCTTTCACTTTGTCAGTTAATTTCTTTCTTTTATTTATTTTTACAGTTTCATATTTTTGCATTTAGTTTGTCTATAAATTTGCATGAAACACTGGTCTCGAACATCTAGTGGTAGATTAAAAAGAGAGTCTTCATCAATTTCATTGTTTGTAAGAATGGCTGAAAACCAAATTGAAAATCCACCTGCCCAGTTGAAAATCCAATTAATCAGGAAGAAAATGAGTCTCAGCATGGAGATCTTAATCACCCTAGGACACTCAGATAATTCATGAATCCCACTAGGTCATGATCACCATCTTGTATTGTTTTTCCGCTAGAAGCAGCACGCTTCAATTTTAAAATAAGTGTCATCAATCTGTTACCCACATTTCATGGTCTAGAATCAGAAAACCCTTATCAGCACCTAAGAGAGTTCTAAGAATTATGTAACACTTGCACATACCAAAATTGTAGCATGAATATAATTCGGTTAAAGTTTTTTCCGTTTTCTTTAAAGGATAAAGCTAAAATTTGGCTACAAAATCTTAGGTCAGGATCTTTTAGAACATGGGATGATTTACAAGAGCAGTTTCTCAAAAAGTTCTTTCCCCCTCATAGAATAAATTCTTTTAAGAGAAGAATCACAATATTCACACAAGAGTCAGAGGAAACACTTTACCAATGTTGGGAGAGGTATAAAGAAATGTTAAATATTTATCCACATCACGGGTTTGAAACATGGAGGTTAGTTGCCCAATTCTACGAGAGTTTAACACCCAAGGTAGACAAGTAGTGGAGATGATGTGGAATAATGAGTTTAGGGGCAAAGATCCTGAAGATGCACTAGATTACCTAGAGCATGTAGCAGAGAATACACAATAATGGGATACAATTGGTACATATAAGTCATCTGTTAAACCACAGCCATCTGGTAGAGGTATGTTTAACCTTGCTGCCAAGTATGCATTTCTGTCTAAAAAAGTTGAGGCTCTAGAAACAAGGAAGAGTGATCATGTCAAGTCAGTTCAGGAAGTCATATGTCAAATCTATAGTTCAAATGAACATGTCACAGAAGTTTGCCCGTCCTTACCAGCCCTAAAAGAATGTCTCCATGACCAGGTCAGTTCCATAAACACATTCAATAGACCAAATCCAAACCAATACTCACAGACCTATAATCCTGGTTGGAGAAACCATCCAAACTTTAATTGGAGGAATGATAACCAAGCACAACCTTCACACCAACCTCCCCAGTTCACCAGAATTTTCGAAATTCCCAGAATTATGCACCATATGTCCCACCACCTAAAAGAATGTCTCCATGACCAGGTCAGTTCCATAAACACATTCAATAGACCAAATCCAAAACCATACTCACATACCTATAATCCTGGTTGGAGAAACCATCCAAACTTTAATTGAAGGAATGATAACCAAGCACAACCTTCACACCAACCTCCCCAGTTTCACCAGAATTTTCGAAATTCCTAGAATTATGCACCATATGTCCCACCACCTAAGAAAACCATTGAAGATAACTTGAGTGCATTCATAGAAAAACAAGAAACCATCAATAACAAAATGCACAAATAATGAATGATTTGAAGGAAACTTTTGATAAAATCACATCTGTTTTGGCCATTAAAGAAAAAGATAAGTTTCCTGCACAACCTCAGTTAAATCCCAAGAGTCATCAAAACCCTCACGAGGGTAGTTCTGGAAGTCAACACTTAGACCAAGTCAAATATATTATTACTCTTTGTAGTGGTAAGACCATCCACAGACCTATTCTTGAACCTCGTGAAACTGAGGAAAAATCAGAATCAGAGGGTAAGAAATGGGTTGATGAGCCATTATCCGTCGTTGATAATAACAGTTTTTCTCATGCACCTCCATTTCCTCAGGTATTAAAAATAAAGAAATTGATCCATTCCCCAGAGATTTATGAAATATTCAAACAAGTAAAGGTCAATATCCATTTGTTAGATGCCATTCAACAGATACCATCATATGCCAAATTTTTGAAAGATCTGTGCACCGTTAAAAGAAAACATCAGGTAAGAAAGAAAGCTTTTCTAGCTGAACAAGTAAGTTCCATTCTCTCAACCAATAATGCGTTAAAATACAAAGACCCTGGTTGTCCAACTATTTCTTGTATTATTGGAAATCAAAATATAGAACATGATTTGCTTAATCTTGGAGCTAGTGTAAATTTACTGCATTTTCGGTTTACCAACAACTTAATATCGGTGAGATGAAACCAACCTCAACTACCATTTTACTTGCCGATAGATCAGTTAAGGTACCAAAAGGAATTGTGGAAGATGTGTTATTGTAAATCGATAAATCCGTATATACTGTGGATTTTATTGTTTTAGAAACACAACCTGTGGCAGGCAGTTATAAGCCAATCCCTATAATACTTGGTCGACCATTTTTAACGACAGCTAATGCTTTAATAAATTGCAGGAATGGAATCATGAATCTTTCTTTTGGCAACATGACATTAGAGTTAAACATTTTTAACATGTGCAAACAACCATATGATGAAGATAATGAAAACGAAAGCGTAGAATCAATTGAACCTATTGTGGATGAGCATATTCTTGGGAGTTTATCTGATCCCATGAAATTTTTTACTGCTAATTATGTTGAGTCAAGTGCACAAACATATTCCGATATTACTAATGATTTTCTACTTGACTCTATTCAGGTATTGGAAGACGATGGAAAGATTAAAAATTTGGAAGAACTGGGAACACTGGAAGAAGAAAAATATGAAGAAGCACATAATTTAGAGTTAAATGCTTTGCCAGAAGGACTGAAATATGCATTTCTAGAAGATAATCAAACTTACCATGTGGTAATTTCTTCTTCTCTCACAAGCGATCAAGAAGGTAAACTTTTAAATGTGTTGAAAGAACATAAACTGACAATTAGATGGACTTTAAAAGACATAAAAGGTATTAATCCATTAATCTGCACACACCGAATACATCTAGAAGATAATGCTAGGACATATCGTCAACCCCAAAGAAGATTAAACCCTCAAATGAAAGAAGTAGTAAAAACTGAGGTCCTTAAAATTCTTGATTCATGCATTATCTATCATATTTCTGATAGTAAGTGGGTAAGTCCTACACAGGTTGTACCTAAAAAGTCTGGAATCACTGTTGTAAAAAATGATAAAGGGGAATTAATCCCAACTCGTATTTCATCTAGTTGGCGTATGTGCATTGATTATAGAAAATTAAATGACGCAACTAGAAAGGATCATTTCCCTTTGCCATTTCTTGACCAAATTTTAGAAAGAGTAGCTGGACACCCATACTATTGTTTTCTTGATGGTTACTCGGGTTATTATCAGATTCCCATTGCTTTAGAAACCAGAAGGAAAAAGACCACATTCACATTCCCCTTTGGAACATTTGTATTTAGGAAAATGCCTTTTGGATTTTGTAATGCACCTGCAACATTCCAACGATGCATGTTGAGCATATTTAGTGACATGGTTGAACATTGTTTAGGGGTTTTTATGAATGATATAACTGTCTTTGGAAATTCATTTGATAATTGCTTAACTAATCTGGAAAATGTTTTGAAAAGATGTGAAGAAAAATGACTTGTGTTAAATTGGGAAAAATGCCATTTCTATTAGGTTTTCTAGGTCAAACCAAGATCAATTAAGCATATGAAATGTGTGAATACATCAAACTAAATTGCGGGAATACTCACTTTCATCGGCTTTTGCGATACGAAGACAACAAAAATTTCTGCTCCAAGCTTTTCTTCTTTGTTGATGAATCGGCCAAGGCCTCCATGGTATGCTCCAAGCTCCAAGCTTTGTGAATGGATTCCATGCTCATGAATGGGTTTCCCTATCACCTTTGTGAGACTCCTTTGAGTGCTAGCTCTTGAAAAATTTGAAACAAATTTTTCCAATTTCTTCATGCAACTCTCGACAATTGAGAGGCAAAGAGAGGGAGAGAAAATGGCTTGTAAAAACCATGAGAGTGAGAGAGAGTTTTTGAGTATTGACTTGTGTATTGATTTCAAAAATCAATTAAAAATGATATACCAAATTTTGGTATAAGTCATTCAAACCATCACATTGTGTGTTTCACACTCAATTATTGGACAGTTATGACCCATAGCGTCACTGTTTGTAAAAGACATTGTGTTTTTGTACAAAATTAACTATGTTGTAATGAAATTGCCTTTTACCGTTTTGTAATTATTTACTTTGATATATAATGGTAAAAGTCCTTATGATTAGTTCCGGATTGAGATGATATGAGACAATATCAATCCATAAAGGTTTAATCATTAAATATATCCTAGTTGTAGTATTATCGAGATTGGACGTCGATAATGCAGAATAGACTAGTATTGTACTTGTGCGCATTATGAGGGCATAACGTCATAGTTCTCATATATTTAAGTATTGGATACTTATGCAAGTGCGATAGGAGGTTGTGTTTTACCGATGGTACGGAAAAAAGCTTCGCTCTGGATAGACCCCGCAGAATCCCATTGGTAGTATGTATGTATGTGTCTATGAGAGTCCGCTTCAGGGTAGGTGTATTTGGTCTTAACCTGAGACTTGCATCGCTAGTACTTGCGACAATCGGTAAACTTTGGTTTTGGTCATCCAGGGCTTTAACAGGTTCTCGTGTACGCCTCTTCTGGTTTATTGAGAATCGTAGTGTATTGGATGTGATGTCAAGACTGAAGTATCACTTCAGACATATGGAGATGATGATCTCGCAGGGATTCAGAACTAGTTCTCTATTGTGTTTGCAACCATCGGGATAATATGACAAGGTCATGATTATCCGATTAAAGAGACTAGTTGCTAGATATCCGATATGTGCTTCGTACGGGGTAGACACTTTTCCAGCCCCAGGCCTTGCACGTGACATCCGATACTAGATCACAATACACAATACTACGGTATACTACGCCTGATATAGATAATATATTCCATTAAGAAATTTTGGAGAATTGGGTAGGCATGGCGCTTTGCTAGAAGCCAACCTTGTCTCGTAAATCGGTAAAAACGTAGTACGAGGTACGCACATGTTCGGATAGTCCGACGACCGTATTTACTACCAACATATCCAGGGATCTCTTGGGTCGCTTCCCGAAGATTCACCGATGACGTATGATTCGAGCACAATTAATCTGGGATTAATCGCAGAGACACTTTATCTTGGATAAAGTACTATTTGAAGAGAGAGAAAGATTAATTTGGAATTAATCGACAAAATAATATATTCGATATAGTAAACGAAATTGGATTTCGACGTGGAATTAAAATTAGATTTTAATTCGAGCAAACGAGTTAATTTAGAATTAATTCGTTAGCGACGTGAATGGTAATTTCCCTAGGCATAATTATTTAATTACGTCGCGACGGAAGTTCGTTAATTCAGAATTAACGAAACCGAGCCCGGAAGTGTGGCGGGGCCCACTAGCATTTTGAATTAAAGTGGGGCCCACAAGTCACATCGTGAATCACATCACTTGCCATTTAAAGGTGATAGATGTCAAAAGTCACTTTTTGTGAGTGACATGCTGTCACTATTCATGAAGCAAGTTGTTGAGAGCCTTTATTACAATTTTGGAGCCAAAATTGGCTTTGACTTTTTGTAAGCTATTTACCAAAATTTGGTAATTGTTTTTCATACGGTTTTGGAAAACAAATATTGGAAAAACAAAACTCTCTCTCTCTCCATTTCTTGCTAAAACTGTGAGCTCCATTGAAGGGAAAATTTGATTTTCTTTCTTCATTTGCTAAGACAATCAAAGGATAAAACAAGGTGATTGGGAAACTTATCTTAGAGCATGGATTTCCATTGAAGCTTGGATCTTGTAGATCATCTTCAACCAACCACCTTGGCCGAATCTCAAAGAGGACTTGGAGGAAAATTTTGTTGAGCATCACATCCAATCCGATCATTGTAAGTGTGTTTCCGCCACATTTCTTTATAGTATTCATTCTATTTCATGGCTTAATATGATCTTGGGACATCAATAGAAACCAACAATGGTATCATTTAGCCTTGTTTAAGCATGAAATATTTTAGGGTAAAATTGGGTAAATTGATTTTGAGCAAGTTTTGAATAAATTACTTGTTTGAGCATGCTTATGGATGGATGAATTTGAGTTGTTTGTGATCAATTTTGAGAAAAATGGATTGGATCATTTTTCACCCAAAACTTGGCTTGGCCGAATATGTATTACCCTTGGAAGTCTTGGTATTTTTTGTTTTGATGATCATTGGATGACTTGAAACGAATTGGAAATGTCGATTTGTAATTCGATCGATTGATTGAAAAATGAAATCGGACAAAAATCCTTACCTTGGCGAGAACAAATTAGCATGTATGGACTTGATTTTTGGCTCAATAATGTTGGACATTAGTTGAACAAATATGATACATAATTAATTGGTTAAATTGTATTTGGAAATATTGATTTAGTTAATTAATTGATGTATTACACTTTAATTAATTAAGTTGTAAAATTGGAATTTTTAAAATTTGGTTAATTGGGCTTAATTTTGAATTGGGCTTGAAAATGTTATATTTGGGCATAATGGACTTGTTGGGCCAAGTTGGTTTAGGCCAATTGGATTGGATCCAAATGGGCTAAATCATTCCATTAAGTTCAAATGTAATAAATGGGCTTTAAAAGTTTAATTGGGCCTTATGGGCTAAAATTGGTTTTTTGGCATATGAGGGTGATTCCTCAATTGGGCTTGGTAATTGGGTTTGACCCATATTGACCAAAGCCCATGCCTTATGAAATCAATTGAAAGCCCATCGGACTTGAATTAAACGAACATTGGATGTTAGTTGGGCTTTGAGACCCGATAAGATTAGATTTGGAATCTTAGTCGTTAAAGCGCATTAAAAAGTATAGATATTTAATTTGGAATTAAATACATGAATTAGTATTGAATACAGATTAAATTAGATTTAACGAGTAGTTCAATATAATTCAAGAATTCATACTTTAAGTACTTATTCTCAAACGAGTTGGACTTGCGCAAATCAAATCATTGTTTGAACATTGGATGTTCACTAATATTCAAAGATAATTAATTTGATTAGTTTGATTGAATAACATGCTTGAATGAATACATGGATGTGATGTATGAATAGCGTATATCGGATGATATTAGAAGGGAAAGGGCAATTTTAGAAATTGTTGTAAATTTGGAATTTATAAATTGGACCTGCGTGTCCAGCCTTATCTCTCATTATTTATTTGTATTCTCTTCTCAACTAATTCCCCTCAATGTCAATGAGGTTTCTATTATTGTATTATGTAATTGGGTAGAAGTAGAATAGTGCTAGCCGGGGAGAGGAAAAGTATTGATTTGTTCTAGGAACAATCTGTTTAAATATCCATCCACATATCGTTATTAATTTACTTTCCGCGCCTTATTATGATTTTAGAAATGCATGCTTAAGGGTGTATGATGAGACCTTAACAAGATAATAAATTGGTTGCCAATTTACGTGAAAAACCCTCAAAACCTATTAAGCGTTTTTCCTTCCGTTGAGTGATTCTTACTCAAGATCCAAAGTTGGCATTGGTTTGTTGGCCAAAGTCAATACCTTGTCAATTGCGGATGTGTTTGAATCATGAGAGTTTTGTTCCATATCGGTGTCTTGTCCAAGTTGTGATTGTTTGGCCAAAGTCAAGATCACTTCTTGTCCATCGACATTGATTACGAAGCTTTCCATGTCAATGGGTCCCACTAACTGGAATCATTAAGCTTGTTGTGCCAAAGCCAAGGCTTAGTTGATTCAGAGGAAAAGGTTAGGAAATATATTGGATATATTGGCATATATACTGTATATATGTCTCGGACTTGGATGTCCACCTACCAGATCTAGGAATTGGATTAGATCCAATTGATCTTCGAGATCTACCTAGTTAAATATCATACAGCTTGTTGGCCAAAGTCAAGGTTGTATGTTATTTAACGGGATCCTAGCCCACTAGGAAACTGGGTTCCCGAGTAGTACTGACAGAGGGTTAGAGGCTCGCCGAAAAATAGTGGGAGGCTAGTATTGAATTTGCAATTTCATTCAGATACTTAGCTTTACGCGCTTTCAAATTATTTCGTCAAAATTATTTTATTACTTGGACTAATATAATGTTATTTTTCTTGTAACAGTTTGACTGTACCCATATATCGTTGATTAGATAGTTGGACTATCGTAATCAAGATGACAGGAAAGGGAAATGTCCGAGACATTATCATGGGCGAAAATGTCTTCAAGGGCACGAACTTTGCCGATTTGGAAATGAATCTGAGGATAGTCCTTGGAGCCGAGAGGCTGCTATATACTATACAGACACCTCTTGGGCCTAAGCCCAAACCTGATCAGTTACTTGAGCTGGAGCTTTGGAAGACTCACAGCGATGATAATGATACTGTTCAGTCTATTATGCTTATTTCTATGACTCAGCATTTCCGTCGACAGAACATGGACTTGGATCCCTATAACATGTTGGCGAGGTTGCACGATCTTCACCGATCTAATCGAGGTCAAAAAGATATGAGTTAACAAAAATCTCTTCCGTTCACGTATGTCAGAAGGCATGTCTGTTGAGTCCCATGTGGTACAGATGATTGCTGACATAGATGAGTTGGCTAAAATGGGGATAATATTAGAGGCTGAGATTACAATAGATATGATCTTACAATCTCTCCCCGATACTTGGAAACAGTTCATCATAAACTATAACTTGATGAACACAGATGATACTCTTAGAGAGTTGTTGTCAATTCTCAAGGAAGCTGAGAAGGAGCTACTTAAAGGCAAAAAGCGCGAGGCGCACTTTGCTTCGACATCTCAGACATCGAGGGCTGGGCCTAAGGCGACTGGAGGTGTTAAAAAGAAAAAGCATAAAAGAAAGGGCAAGGCCAAATCGTCAAAGGCTTCTGGGAAGCCTAAGGACAAATCTCAGGATTTTTGCCTCCAGTGCGGCAAGCGGGGTCACTGGTAGCATGACTACCGCGAGTACAAGGCGCTACAGAAGGAGATTAAAGCGGGCAAGGCACCGGCTTCAGGTATGTTTGTTATTGAAATAAACATGACTATTTCTAGTTTTAAAAATTGGATTTTTGATTCTGGTTGTGGTACTCACATATGTACTGATGTCCAGGATCTGCGGATTAGTAGGAGACTGGCCTCATGGGAGATTGATCTACGCGTCGGAAATGGGGCAACGGTCACCGTTTTGGCCGTTGGCACTTTTGTTTTAAAACTACCCTCGGGGCATGTACTTGAACTTAATGACTGTTATTATGTACCTATTTTGACTAGGAATATTATTTCTGTATCTATGTTAACCCAATGTGGGTATACTTTTGTATTTAGAAGCACTAGGTGTTTTGTGTATAAAAATGATGTAGAAATTTGCACTGTTGTTGCAAATAATGGTCTTTATATTTTGAATATAAATAAATCTCAAACATATAATATAATAAACAAAAGGCTAAAATGAGTAATAAAGATGAAACTTATATATGGCACTGTCGTCTGGGACACATAAACAAGACTCGCATATCCACACTTTCGAAGAGTGGGTACTTGGACGGATTTGATCCAAATTCATATGAAGTCTGCGAATCTTGCTTATTAGGCAAAATGCCTAAATCACCTTTTAGTGGTAAAGGTGAACGCGCCACCGAACTGTTAGCCCTCATTCGTAGTGACGTATGTGGGCCATGTCTAGCCAGGCTAGAGGTGGATACGAATACTTCGTAACCTTTACGGATGATGCATCGCGTTATGGTTATGTGTATCTTATGAGACACAAGTCGGAAACTTTTGAGAAATTCAAAGAGTTTCGACACGAAGTTGAAAAACAGACCGGCATGAGTATAAAGACATTACGGTCGGACCGTGGTGGCGAATACTTGAGCAATGAGTTTCTAGATTACTTGAAAGAATATGGTATTATTTCACAGTGGACTCCTCCTGGAACACCGCAATTAAACGGTGTGTCCGAACGGAGAAACCGAACTTTGTTGGACATGGTTAGGTCTATGATGAGTCGCACTGAGCTACCTATTTCCTTATGGGGATATGCATTAAACAGTGCAATTCTTATTTTGAATAAGGTTCCGTCAAAGTCTGTACAACAGACACCATATGAGATATGAACAGGAAAGAAACCGGGTTTCTCATTCCTGAAGATTTGGGGATGCTGGGCATACGTCAAACGTTTGGAAGGTACCAAACTTGAGCCCAAATCGGATAAATGCCTATTCGTAGGATATCCTAGGGAAACCAAAGATATTACTTCTTCTATCACCCACGAGAGAACAAAGTATTTGATGCTTTACATACGGTTTTCCTTGAGAAGGAATTCCTAAATGCAGTGATTAGTGAGGAAGTAAGAACTCGATGAAAATCGGAGTGATACTGTTCCTGGCATAGAATCCTCAACGGAACAAGAACAGTCCATCCGGGATGTGACTGTGCCACAATCTTCTATTACCCAAGGACCGCATAGGTCGGAGAGAGTCAGGAAACAACCTGAGAGGTATGGGTTTCTGATCTCACCTCATGTAGATATTAATCTCATTGAGGATAACGAACCGACTACGTATGAGGAAGCGATACAAGATATCGATTCCGCTTTATGGCAAGAAGCCATGAAGTCCGAAATGGACTCCATGTACACCAACCAAGTTTGGACACTGGTTGATGCACCAGAAGGCGTAAAGCCTATTGGTTGCAAATGGGTCTTCAAGAAGAAGACCGACATAGATGGCAACGTACAAACGTACAAAGCTAGGCTTGTAGCGAAGGGGTATCGTCAACGACATGGTGTCGATTACGACGAAACTTTCTCACCCGTTTCCATGATTAAATCCATTCGGATAATGCTTGCAATTGATGCATATTTCGATTACGAGATATGGCAGATGGACGTTAAAACCGCTTTCCTTAACGGAAACCTTTTGTATGATGTTTATATGCAACAGCCTGACGGTTTTATCGTGCCTAGACTTGCAAAAAAGGTTTGTAAGTTAAATCGGTCCATTTATAGACTGAAGCAAGCATCGCAGTCATGGAACCAACGTTTTGATGAGATCATAAAAGAATATGATTTCATTCAAAACGAAGATGATCCTTGTGTATATAAGAAGGTTAGTGGGAGAGCACTAACTTTTATTATCCTTTATGTTGACGATGTATTGCTTATTGTCAATGACATTCCCATGCTAACGTCGGTGAAAGCTTGGCTTTCATTGAAATTCTCCATGAAAGATCTGGGAGAAGCAGCCTTTATTCTGGGAATAAAGATCTACATGGATAGATCTAGAAAGCTGCTTGGACTCTCCCAGAGTACATATATTGACAAAGTGTTGAAGAGATTCAACATGGATCCGTCCAAGAGGGGACTTTTGCCAGTGTCACATGGTGTCTATCTATCTAAGGAAATGTGTCCTAAAACACAAGATGAGAGAGACAACATGAGTCGGATCGATCATGTATGCCATGATATGTACGCGACATGATGTCTCCTATGCTTTGAGAGTGTAGTCACTATCAGGCCGATCCAGGTGAAGGTCACTGGATGGCGGTTAAGAATATCCTAAAGTATCTTAGACGAACTAAGGATGCTTTTTTAATCTATGAAGATGGAGAACTTGAGGTAACTGGGTATACAGATGCAAGTTTCCAAACCGACAAAGACGAATGTAAGTCACAATCTGGGTATATTTTTTGTTTGAATAACGGAGTAGTGAGCTGGAAATCTTCCAAGCAAGAGACTGTTGTCGATTCAACAATATAAACGGAGTATATAGCTGCAGCTGAAGCAGCAAAGGAAGCAGTTTGGATCTGAAAATTCCTAATTGGATTAGGAGTAGTTCCGTTAGCAGCTGAGTCTGTACCATTGTATTGTGACAATAACGAGGCTATAGCGCAGGCTAAGGAACCGCGGTCTCATCAACGATCCAAGTATGTTCTTCGACGTTTCCATCTGATTCAGGAGATCATATATCGTGGCGATGTGAAGGTCGAGAAGGTCGGATCAGATGACAACATTGCAGATCCGCTGACGAAAGTAATTCCTCAGCAAAAGTTTGAGTGACATGTACATAGTTCAGGTATTAGATGCTTGAGTGACTGGCTATAGGCCAAGTGGGAGATCGTTGGACAGTTATGACAATAGCGTCACTGTTTGTAAAAGACATTGTGTTTTTGTACAAAATTAACTATGTTGTAATGAAATTGCCTTTTACCGTTTTGTAATTTATTTACTTTGATATATAAATGGTAAAAGTCCTTATGATTAGTTCCGGATTGAGATGATATGAGACAATATCAATCTATAAAGTTTTAATCGTTAAATATCCATAGTCGTAGTATTATCGAGATTAGAGGTCGAAAATGCGGAATAGACTAGTATTGCACTTGTGCGCGTTGTGAGGGCATAACGGCATAGTTCTCATATATTGAAGTATTGGATACTTATGCAAGTGCGATATGAGGTTGTGTTTTACCGATGGTACGGAAAACAGCTTCGCTCTGGATAGACCCCGCAGAATCCCATTGGTAGTATGTATATGTGTCTATGGGAGTCCGCTTCAGGGTAGGTGTATTTGGTCTTAACCTGAGACTTGCATCGCTAGTACTTGCGACAATCGGTAAACTTTGGTTTTGGTCGTCCAGGGCTTTAACATGTTCTGTGTACGCCTCTTCTGGGTTTATTGAGAATCATAGTGTATTGGATGTGATATCAAGACGGAAGTATCACTTTAGACATATGGAGATGATGATCACGCAGGGATTCAGAACTGGTTCTCTATTGTGTTGCAACCATCGAGATAATATGACAAGGTCATGATTATCAGATTCAAAGAGACTAGTTGCTAGATATCCGATATGTGCTTCGTACATGGCAGACACTTTTCCAGCCCCAGGCCTTGCACGTGACATCCGATTCTGGATCGTAATACACAATACTATGGTATACTACGCCTGATATAGATCGTATATTCCAGTAAGAATATTTCTGGTGAATTGGGTAGGCATAGCGCTTTGCTAGAAGCCAACCTTGTCTCGTAAATTGGTAAAAACGTAGTACGAGGTACGCACGTGTTTGGATAGTCCGGCGACCGTATTTACTGCCAACATATCCAGGGATCTCTTGGGTCGCTTCCTGAAGATTCATCGATGACGTATGATTCGAGCACAATTAATCTGGGATTAATCGCGGAGACACTTTATCTTGGATAAAGTACTATTTGAAGAGAGAGAAAGATTAATTTGGAATTAATCGACAAAATAATATATTCGATATATTAAACGAAATTGGATTTCGACCCGGAATTAAAATTAGATTTTAATTCGGGCAAACGAGTTAATTTAGAATTAATTCGTTAGCGAAGTGAATAGTAATTTTGCTAGGCATAATTATTTAATTACGTCGCAACGGAAGTTCGTTAATCCGGAATTAGAGAAACCGAGCCCGGAAGTGTTTGCGGGCCCACTCGCATTTTGAATTAAAGTGGGGCCCACATGTCACATCGTGAATCACATCACTTGTCATTTAAAGGTGATAGATGTCAAAGTCACTTTTTGTGAGTGACATGCTGTCACTATTCATGAAGCAAGTTGTTGAGAGCCTTTATTACAATTTTGGAGCCAAAATTGGCTTTGACTTTTTGTAAGCTATTTACCAAAATTTGGTAATTGTTTTTCATACGGTTTTTGGAAAACAAATATTGGAAAAACAAAACTCTCTCTCTCTCACCATTTTCTTGCTAAAACCGTGAGCTCCATTGAAGGGAAAATTTGATTTTCTTTCTTCATTTGCTAGCACAATCAAAAGATCAAACAAGGTGATAGGGAAGCTTATCTTAGAGCATGGATTTCCATTGAAGCTTGGAGCTTGTAGATCATCTTCAACTAACCACCTTGGCCGAATCTCAAAGTGGACTTGGAGGAAAAGTTTTGTTGAGCATCACATCCTATCCGATCATTGTAAGTGTGTTTCCGCCACATTTCTTTATAGTATTCATTCTATGTCATGGCTTAATATGATCTTGGGACATCAATAGAAACCAACATCAACAACCTACCAACAACTTCCATCACATTAAAGTGATAAAGTTGACTAGTGATGTGACGCGTGATGTGACTTGTGGGCCCCACTTGATTCAAAATACGAGTGGGCCCGCAAACACTCCCGGGCTCGGGTTCGCTAATTCCGAATTAATAAATTTTCCGTTGCGACGTAATTAAATCAAATTTAATTAAATAATTATGCCTAGTAAAATTACTATTCACGTCACTAGCGAATTAATTCTTAATTAACTCGTTTGCCCGAATTAAAATCTAATTTTAATTCCGCGTCGAAATCTAATTTCGTTTAATATATCGAATATATTATTTTATCGATTAATTCCAAATTAATCATTCTCTCTCTTTGAATAATATTTTATCCCAGATAAAATATCTCCGTAATTAATCCTAGATTAATTTTTCTCTCTCTTATAATTAATCCTAGATTATTTAGGTCTGAGTCATACGTCATCAGTGAATCTTCGGGAAGCGACCCATGAGATCCCCGGATATGTTGGCAATAAATCCGGTCTTCGGACTATCCGAACACGTACATACATAGTACTACGTTTTTACCGATTTATAAGACATGGTTGGCTTCTAGCAAAGTACCGTGCCTACCCAATTCTCCAGAAATATTCTTAAAGGAATATGTAATCTATATCAGGCGTAGTATACGTAGTATTGCGTATTGGGATCCAGTATCGGATGTCACGTGCTAGGCCTGGGGCTGGAATTGTGTCTGCCCCGTACGAAGCACATATCAGATCTCTGGTAACTAGTCTCTATAATCGGATAATCATGACCTAGTCATATTATCCCGATGATTGAAGTATTAAAGAGTACTAGTTCCGTATCCTGCGTGATCATCATCTCCATATGACTGGAGTGATACATCCATCTTGACATCACACCCAATACACTACGATTCTCAATATACCCATAAGTGGCGTACACAGAACCTGTTAAAGCCCTGGACGACCAAAACCAAAGTATATTGATTTTCGCAAGTATTAGCAGTGCAAGTCTCAGGTTAAGACTAAATACACCTACCCTGATTTGAACTTCCATAGACACATAGTCATACTACCAATCGAATTCTGAGGGGTCTATCCAGAGCGAAGCTGTTTCTGTACCATCGGTAAACACAACCTCCTATTACACTTGCATGAGTATCCAATACCCAAATATATGAGAACTATGCCATTATGCTCTCATAACGCGCACAAGTGTAATACTAGTCTATTCTGCATTATCGATGTCCAATCTCGATAATACTACGACTAGGGATGTTTTAATGATTAAACCTTAGTGGATTAATACTGTCTTATATCTTATTAATCTGGAACTAATCATATGGACTTTTATCATTTATGTATCTTGGTAATCCAATTACAAATGATAAAAGAGCAATTTCCTTTGTCACATAGTTAATTTGTACAACAACACCATGTTCTGTACAAATAGTGATGCTATTGGTCATAATTGTCCAACAATTTCATGACTAATTCAAGAATTGTTTTAGGACACGTTGTGTCGTCTAAAGGTATTGAGGTTGACAAAGAAAAAATTGAGGTCATTTCTAAATTACCATCACCAAAAACAGTCAGGGACATTCGTTCTTTTTTAAGACATGCAGGATTTTATAGGAGGTTCATTAAAGACTTTAGTACCATATCCAGACCCTTATGTAACCTCATATTAAAAGATGCAACATTTGAATGGACAGAAGAATGTCAAAAATCATTCAAAAAAATTATCAGTCTTTTGACTTCTGCTCCTATTATGCAATCCCCTGATTGGTCCTTGCCTTTTGAGCTAATGTGTGATGCTAGTGATTATGCAGTTGGTGCAGTTCTAGGGCAGAGAAATGAAGGTAAGCCACCTGTGATATATTACGCCAGTGGAATATTAAACAATGCACAAATGAATTACACTACCACAGAAAAAGAACTACTTGCTGTAATATTTGCATTGGATAAATTTCGATCATATTTAATCGGTTCTTCAACTGTTGTGTACTCTGTGTTGGATAATATGACCCATAGCGTCACTATTTACACAGAACATTGTGTTGCTGTAGCAAATTAACTATGTAACAAGGAAATTGCACTCTCGTCATTTGTGATTAGATCACCATAGATATATAAATGAAGAGAGGTCCCTATGATTAGTTCCTGGATTGAGATGATATGAGACAGTATCAGTCCACAAAGGATTAATCATTAAATATCCCTAGCCGTAGTATTATCGAGACTGGACATCGATAATGCGGAATAGGCTAGTATTGCACTTGTGCGCGTTGTGAGGGCACAACGGCATAGTTCTCATATATATAAGTATTGGATACTTGTGCAAGTGCGATAGGAGGTCGTGTTTCACCGATGGTACGGGAAACAGCTTCGCTCTGGATAGACCCTTCGGAATCCCATTGGTATTATGACTATTGTCTATGGGAGGCCGAAATCAAGGTAGGTGTGTATAGTCTTAACCTGAGACTTACATCGCTAATACTTACGATAATCGATAAACTTTGGTTTTGGTGGTAGGGGACTTTTAACAGGTTCTGAGTACACCACTTCTGGGTTTATCAGAGAGTCGTAGAGTATTGGGTGTGATGTCAAGACGGAAGTGTCACTTCAGTCATATTGGAGTTGATGTCACGCAGGATACGGTACTAGTGCTCTTGAGTGTTGCGCAACCAATCGGGATATTGTGACCAGGTCATGTATATCCGATTATAGAGACTATGTTACCAGACATCCGATATGTGCTTCGGACGGGGTAGACACTTATCCAGCCCCAGCCCTAGCACGTGATTATCTGATACTGGACCGATATGCACAATACAATTGTATACTACGCTTGATACAGATCTTAATATTCTTATGAGAATATGTCCGGAGAATTGGGAAGACTTGGTGCTTTGCTAGGAGTCGACCTTGTCTCGTAAATCGGTAGAACGTAGTACTTGGTACGTACGTGATTCGGATACACCGACGACCGTATTTACTGCCAACCATATCCGGGGATCTCATGGGTCGCTTCCCAAAGATCACTCACCGATGACGTATGACTCGCACTTATATTAATCTGGGATTAATATGATGAGAGAGAGAATTAATCTGGGATTAATTTCGGAGACATTTTATCGAGGATAAAATATCAATTGAAGAGAGAGAAACATTGATTTGGAATAATCGAAGAATTAATATATTTGATATATTAAACGAAATTAGATTTCGACGCGGAATAAAATTAGATTTTATTTCGGGCGAGCGAATTAATTTAGAATTAATTCGTTAGCGACGTGAATAATAATTCCGCTAGGCGCAATTATTTAATTCTCGTCGCGACGGAAATTAGTTAATTCGGAATTAGCGAATTTGGGCCCGAAAGTGTTTGCGGACACATTCGTATTTTGAAACGGGTGGAATCCGCAAATCACATCGCGATATCTCATTACTTGACACGAATAGATGATGGATGTATCTAGTCACCTTTAAGGGATGATACATTGTCTCTACTTCTCAATGTGAGGTAATGATGGCAAATGATGTATTTTCCTTGGAGGGAAAACCTTTCACGGAAAATGAAGGGTTTTTAATTAAAAAAATTCATTTTGTATTTGATACATTTTGGCTTTTCATTTGGCCACTGACTCACGGTTTTTTTGTTAAAAACAAAAACAGAAGTGAATAACTCTCTCCCTCTTCCTTTTCTTCTTCTCCCCTCTCTCATGACATTTCTTTTTCTGGTTTTGCAAAGGCAGTGAACTGCCGAACAGATAAAAGAAAATGGAGGGAAGCAAGTGTGTTTTGTGGCAAAACAAGAGTGCTAGCACACTCCGGGTTCAATGCGAAGGTGATAAGGGAAGTATACCCATGAGCAAGGAACATTTTGATGAAGCTTGGAGCTCGTTTTTCTGATCAAAATGGAGCAAAACAGAAGCAAAAAACCGAATCTGCAGCAGTGGGCGCACTTGACAGTGAACTGCCTGTGAGCAGTGGCAGTGGGCAGTGAGTTCGTTTTTTGTTGCCAAATCGCATCTCAACCGCTCGATGTAAGTATTCCGCACTTAAATCGTTGTATTCGCTTATGATTCATGCTTGAGTTTTGATCTTGGGACCTCTAGAAACTCCAACAATGGTATCAGAGCTTAGGTTAAAAGCATGAAAAATGTTAGGGCTAAAATTTGGGCAAACTTGAATTTGAGCATGATAAATGAAATTGGATGGATTTGTATGCTTAATTGTGTTTGTATTGAAGATTGATTATGTCAATTTGAAGAAAATATGATTGGATCAATTTTTCCCCAAATTGCTACCTTGGCCGAAAATTGATATTGATTTTATGTCTTGGGATTTTTGATTTTTGACAATTGGAAGTGTTGGAAATCATTCGGGATGATGATTTAACGTCAATTGCGGAATCAATTGGATTGAATTCGTTTTGGACGAAAAATCCCCAAATTGCCAAGTATGTCATGAAACTTTAAATTGGGTAAAATTGATTTGAGCATGCAATTATGAAATTGGATGATTAAGTATGCTTAATACATGTTTAATTGATGATTGGTTGGATCAATTTGATTAAATATTGTTTGGAATAAATTTCCCCAATTTTGAAAGTATGTCATGAAACTTGAAATTGGGTAAAATTGATTTAAGCATGCAATTATGAATTGGATGATTAAGTATGCTTAATACATGTTTAATTGATGATTGGTTGGATCAATTTGATTAAATATTGTTTGGAACAAATTTCCCCCCAATTTTGATGTGTTGGCCGAGAGTTATGCCCCTTTGTGTTCTTGGTGAATTTTGATTTTTTGAAACATTGGATGTGTTGAAAATCATTAGGGTATATATTGATTTAATGTCGAATTGGGTTTATTGGATTGAAACAAATCGGACATGTAATTAACCTTATTGCCAAGAATAAAGTAAAGCATGTAATGGGTTTGATTTTAATCTTAATGTGTTGGACATGTGATGATGAAATTGAGTATGATTAATTGGACTAATTTAGTGTTTTGGAAATGTTGATTTAGTTGATTAATCATGTAATGCACTTTAAGTAAGTAAATTGTTAAATTGGATTTATGTAATTTAATTATTTGAGGCCTTAAATTGGATTGGGCTTCTAATGTTGTAATTGGGCCTATTGGGCTTGATTTTATCAAGTTGGGTTTATGCCAAATGGATTGGATCCAATTGGGCCCAAACCCTTAACCATAAAGCCCAAATGCAACTAATGGACCTTTGTAATTTAATTGGGCCTAATGGGCCAAAATTAATTTAAAGGCTTATGGGGTAAATCCCGGATTGGACTTTGGTTGCGGGTTTGACCCGAGTTGACCAAAAGACCACGCCTTAAGAAATTAATTAAAAGCCCATTAGACTTTAATTAAATTAATATTGGATATTAATCGGGCTTTGAGACCCGTAGCGATAAATTTGGAATTTAAGTCGAAAAAGGTTTATTAATAAAGTGTGATATTTAATTTGGAATTAAATAGTGAATTAGAATTAAATACAAATTGAATTGGATTTAATTGTGTAGTTTAATTTAATTCGGGAATTCGTACTTTAAGTACTTATTCGCAAAAACGAGTGTTTGACTCGAACAAAATCAAATCGTTGTTTGAACATTGGATGATCACATAATTATCAGATTAATTAATTTGATTAGATTGATTGATAGCATGCTTATATGAGTGAATACATGGTTGTGCTGCATGAATAATGTATATCGGATGGATATTAGATGGGTGGGGCAATTTTAGAAATTGGTTGTAATAAATTCGATTTATTAAATTGGACCTGCGTGTCCAGCCTTATCACCTTCATTCTCTTTGTATTCTCTTCTCACCTATTCCCCTGTATGTATATGAGGTTTCTTTAGAAGTGTAGTGTAACTGGTAGAAGTAGTACAAGTGCTAGCTTGAGTGAGAAATGGAGAGATTTGATCTAGGATCAATGTAAAGTATCCATCCGCATATCATTATTATTTTATTTCATACTCGCTTTATTATGTATTTAGAATGCATGTTTAAGGGTGTATGAT
>SKCR01006143.1:0-25280 GCA_019454045.1 Zanthoxylum bungeanum | reverse complement strand
ATCTTAAGCGTGTCCGCTTCAGGTATCTCATAATCAACTCCCCACCCAATTCTAGATTTAGTTTGATACACTTGCAGAATAGAGTTGACATAGGTTTACGCTAACGTCATTTTATAGTCGACTATTTTTGCTTCTTGCCCTGATTATGAAATTTTTTTTAGTTATTCTATTACATGGAATATACTCTGCTACTAAATTAGATGTATCTTTCGAGTAATCGATCCTCCTCCTCAATCCTCATCTACAGTCATTAATGATCAAAGGTGTTTATGTGCAGTCGAAAGAAATTCAGTGAGAAACAAGCGGAGCAGTGGTGGGCAGCAAACAGAGCACGAATATATCAGCAATACAACGTTTCCATGGTTGACAAATCTAATGTAAGCATAGGGAGAGAGGGGCTAGCTTATTGATCCGCCGCATTCAAGGAGAAGCTGGCATCAATATGATACCCTCCGATTTTACTTTCAGAGTGGGATTGTGGTAATTTCTTCCCTCAATTTTTCCTTTTCTTTTTTGGAATGGAAGTAGGTTTTGATGAGTTGTGTAAATTCTTTGCAAGTAGGTAGGTTCTTGGCATATACAAATCAGCTTCAGGTAATTGTAAATTCAGAAGGACTAAGTGCTTTCCTTGGTTTTTTTTTTTTTTAATCTTAAAAGTTATTTTCAAATTTCTTTTTTGGGATGTTTGGTTGTATTTTGCATACAAATTGTAAGCTTTTTGATAATTAAAAAACTTATAGTGTCTCTATTAAAAAAAGTTTAAAATTTGAGATTTTTTTAAAAGTTAGCTAGAATACTTTTATTTTATATCACAATATTATTTCATTCTTTTATTAAAATAATTGTATAATTTTATTCCTATTAGGCATTAGCTGCTAATAGAAGCTCTACTTTAAGAAATCTATTTTAAAAGTCATATCAAATGAAGTCTGAAACAGTAACTCAGATTCCGTTGTCATCCTTTCCATGTTTACTTTTAATTCTGCTTTTTAGTTATATGGATTTTGGATAAGAACGTCATTCAACTCAGATATGGAAAGATCCGAATCCATATTATTATTAATGTTATAAATTTTGGTCTTACGTGAATTTCCAAAATAAACTCCTATCAATAAAGAAAAAAAATATGAACTTAAAAAATATTTTCTTTTGATTTGAGAGCCTAACTTTAAATCTTAATTTTAGAGTCTAAGCCATCTGCTTATGTCGATGGCACTCCGATGATGCTGATTCTGATAATAACTACATCATCCCTCGTGAACTTTGGATCAGTTGCCTGCTAATGTTTTGACCTATCCGTTTGTAGCTCCCGCTTTATAACAAACACTATATATGGCCATTTTATAGAAAACTGAAACCAATTGGGAATTCTTTCTTGTAAGATAAAGAAAAATAAAACAACTCAGTGATCAAAGAAAATAAAATCCATCCTAAAATAAGTAATACAAATTTATAAATATCATACATGTAGTAACAGTGTAGCCAGAATATTAATTTAGGAGTCAAAATTTACTGAATTTAATGAAATAATGATTTCAGAATGATATTAAAAAATCTATATAATCGATCGATCCCACCTGACGGAAACTTTTTTTGTTTGATTTCGTTTGACTTGGCTACCTCAAGAACTAAATAAGCCTGGAGGCTGGAATATAATGACCAAGATAATTGTTTCCCCTCCTTTTTCCTAATGTTGAACATAATAATTGTAATAATTTTTTTTGGAAAAGTTTGAAATCCCACTACCAAATCACCCGATCCGGATTTAAGCAGAGCAGATAAAACCTCCAACTACCCCATGCTCTTACAAGAAATACATCCCCTGGACTTGAACTCAGAACCTGACAACCATGTCCTGAATCCTTTGTCGAGGCTCTTACAAGAAATTCACCATATGTACTCGAACCCAGGACTTGACAACCAAGTCCCGAACCCTTTACCACTAAACACATAATAACTGTAATACGTGATTGCTAAATCAACATCTATTTAAGTAAATAATGCTAAATCAACATCTCTACAGAGAAAATAAACAAGTTGTAAATACGTACATGCAATTGGTGGATTCTGGCAAAAAAAAAGGATGTATGATACCAAAATTGCCTGCTCAACACCATCTTTGTTGTCTATTCTCAACAAGAATGAACTCAGTTCTGACATTTACCCTCTCCACTGGATTGAATTCGAACCGTGCAAAAAAAGGGCCGTGAGTCTAACCAATGGCATTATCTTGCCTTGCCTTTGAAGGCTCCTGTACTCCGAGTTTGGGATTGAAAATTCAACCAATAGCAGCCCCACGGCAGAAAATTTATGACTATTTCGATACCCAAAATTAGCCGTACAAGCCTGAGAGTGTGGAGATGTGCTGGGTAGTAATTTATGGACACTCTTATCGAAACTGACATAATAAGCCAGTGGATATCCCGACCAAAGTTCAAACCACTTGATCACAGAATGGAACCGGGAACTTGGGACTTCAACTGAAAGCTCCCTCTCCTCATAAATCAGTGGACTAGGAATTTATTCGCACAAAGCCAAGACGAGCCAAATAATTGCTCTCTGCAAAGTCATGTAGTGTACGATGAGATCGAGCCCCTTCCCGATCAGGTTGAACAGACACTTCTTTCAAGATTCTTCTACACTTATCAGAATCCTAGAGAAGCATGCAGCAAACAGGATCAAACAACAGATAACATAGTGACCAAAATGCTTTGTTATATTACAAGAAACTGATCGATGCAAAAGACAATAACATTAACACATAAGGAGGCAAAAATCGGTACCCTTTAAGGCTTAAGCCCTATTGAAAGATGACTGAAAGTAATATAAAGCAAACCAAACTGGTGATATATTCTTCAGAACAAAATCAAGTTATTTGAAAATAAATAAATAGCCTCTTTATTCAGCGCTCTGGTTACAAATTTACAATTACATAATTTACACGATGGTAGACTTGTGGTCAGCCTAACTCTATCTCCTCCCCGCACTCCCGAGCAAAGGTCGGTTCGGTTTCGAACTGAACCGAACCAAACCGAAAACCGTTCGATTCAGGAAATTCCGAACTGAATGGTTAAAACCAAACCGTACGGTTCGGTTCGGTTCAAATTTAATATTTGGGTTCAATTTTGATTAATCGAACCGGCTTTTTAGAATAATTAACCCCCAAACCGATTGATTCGGTCGGTTCGGTTCACGATTTTACAAACCGATCGGTTCACGGGTCCGGTTCAAGATTTGAACCAAACCGATTGGTTTAACTCAAACATAAACCGAACACAAACTGAACAACCGAACCGAACTGAACTGATATTCTCGATTTGGTTCGGTTAATTTTCCCACCCCTACCCACCTCTAAGAAGGTGCATATATTTTCTCTGTTGTATAGGTGGTTTGATACAAGTGCGTAAGTATCCTTGTAGTGCAAGAGGATCTCATCAAGCTAAGTTAAAAACAGAATTCAAGTAGTGTTGTCCCAAACCAGTAATGCTTGGACAAAATAGAACCACAGGCTCTCTATACGCTGACGCATGGCGTTAAATGCGAAAATATATAACTAAATGCAGTATTCATTATCAAATCATGTATTGCAAGCGACTCTGATGGTTTTGGTCTATTAATATGCTTAGTCAATTATAAACTATAAAGGAGTTGTACATGACAATGTCTGCTGTAAGTATCTATTTCCAATTACTATTGTTTAATTTTTATTATCCGTTCCACAATCCACATAATTTTAAACAATATATATGTTTATTCTTTTCAACGTTCAAAGAGCTCCTTTTTTAATTTTTTTTTTTTTTTTTAAATGAGGAAGTGTAATTGTCAACGACTGTATCTTAATTTCAGTTACGAAAATATTAATTGAGATTGTGCTCAAATATTCGGAAACTATATTACCAAAATCAATGATATGGATATTAGCGACTAGATATTTTCTACAAACAGAAGTTCCTCCCTATTTTAGTTACCTAATGCTCAATCACTGACTTGACAAACAGCAATATAAGAATCAGACTATACCTGTAGAAATTCCAGCATTTGCTCTTCAACTGTACCACGCATTGCCAAAGTTTCTACATGAATAGGACGAGTAGCGCCCATCCGATGAGCACGACTAATGACTTGTTCCTCCATGCTGATAATGTTTCATGGAAAAGATTACATTTCTCCTTGTTAAAGATGACGAGGAAGCAGTAAAAGTAAAATAACATGGTAAATTGACTTGCAAAAAAAAAAAGGACCAGGAAGACTCTTTCATCAGGATTAAAAATAGAATAAAAGATAAAAATCGAGAAAAACTTGGGCTGCAACTAAATGCAATTAAATCAAGAAAAAATGCAGTGCACTAATCGTAGATTTTATTTCATCTTTATCTACATTTATAGAAAAATATTGCATTGATTATGAAACAATAGTATTACCTTCGGTCCCAGATTGGTTCCATTAGAAACACACGAGTTACAAAGCTCAAATCAAGACCCAACGCAGCACTTCCGTCCATTAAAAGAGCCAGACAGCTGGCATCATGTTGGAACATGGCCAGTGACTTTATCTGTTAAAGGAGAAGCAAATTAACTAAAATTAGAGCACCACAAGAAAAATTAAAAATATAAATTAGTTGCAGAAAATTAAGGACATATACCTTGTTGCTAGAATGCATTGGACTGTACATACCAGCAAATTTAATACCAGCAATTGTTAACTGCAAAAAACCAAGCAATTTGTAATCCACTGTCTGCATCAAATAAACCGCAAATAGGCACGCCTAGAAAATGAGAAAGTATTGCTACCTGCTGCTCGATGACATGTATATGCTCAAGAAATTGAGAAAAAATAATAACTTTCTCAAGGAGTGCCTTGTGAGACTCCAAACTTGGTCTGTAGAAATCTTGCTCCAAAACTGTGCTCAAATTGCTCATCTGAGGGGGAAAAGGTAGCTCCTCGATGTGTTTGACACCGTTTTCTTCATTCGTAGTGTAACTAAACTCTCTATTGGACTCCTGCAATACTTTCAACTTCTCTACAAGATAAGCAACTTTACTGCTAGATGTTGATTGCCAATCAGGATTCCAATCATCCTAAATTCATATAACACGTGCATTGTGACGAATGAGTAGACAAATAAATAATCTTGTTTTAATATGAATAGAAATAAAGGTAATTCAACTTTGAAACAGCCTACCTGCCTATACGAAGGTTGCAATTCAATAAGATCTTTAGGGACAGGCCACTTTGGGTTGGGATTTTCTGGGCGGGATAATATTTCAGGACTCTGCATCTCGTATAAGAAACCGCACCCAGGCAAAGAGCATTTTTCACTATCCAAAGCAACACAATCAAGGCACAAGAGATGCCTACAGGGTGTAATGACTGGTAGACGGCACCATTCATTGCACCTAAGCCAAAAAGAAGGGTTAAAATTAGTCTTAATAAGAAATCCAGACATTCTGCATATATTTAGAGAAAACCCCACAAAAAACCTCAAAAGCGAAATATTACCTAATACAGTTACCACCATCAAGGAGGTTATATTTAATAAAAGCATACTCCTCTGAAAGAGGATCAAGACCATTTTCAACCAAAATGTCCATTGTCTCTTGAATATCTTCGCCAGCATCTGTTACTTTAATATGGCCAGCCACACAGCAGGATAGCCTAACATTCCTAATAGTTGTACTTCGAAACTTCCACTGCTTTGGATTCAGTAAACTTTCAACATGTGAAGGATCATTCCAGTCAGCCATCAGTATATTACGCCGCACTGTAACTACCAGTTCATTGTAAGTTTGTGCATGCTCCTCGGTGAAATTTAAAAATGTCACTTCCCTGATACAAGGAGGAATAGTTTGCAAATCTATCTTTCTTGCACTGATCATGCATCTATGGAGCAGTTGCAACAAACGTGATCGACCCTCCTCCATCTCTGCCTCAAATGGTCTAAGTATGCCAGCCTCCCATGACTTTTGATTCTGTCCATATGCTTCTTCATGGAGGAACTTAAGCATTGGCTGAAGATGTGACAGTTGACTATTAGGTGTGTTTGGAGTCGGCGTTCCTGTTAATAACCAACGATTTGAAGCTTTCAATGAAACAGCCATTTGCAATTTGTTTGTCAAGTTCAGACTTGAACCAAGTGTATGTCCTTCATCTAGCATGACCCTAAGCCAGTGTACTTGCATCATTGGACTTTTCTTTCGTGGACCCCACTCTGCACTTAAACGGTTAAAAGTAGTTATAACAACATCATAGTCCCAAGCCAGACTATGAGCGGAAAGATTTTTATGGTCGGTCCATAGAAAAAGGCGCAACTGTCCAGGTCTGACATGTTGTTGGATTTGGATTTTCCAATGATCAACTAAATATGACGGAACAACTATTAAAGTTGCCCTTGACAAATATAATCTAACCACTGAATCTAGCGGTTCACAAAGAGCAAGTCTGAGAGCAACCAAATCAAATACCAGGTTGTCAAGAGTTGGTGGGTAATACAACCTATTAATACCCTTTTCCACTCTCCTTATAAGACCGAAGGCTTGAAATATTTTATGGAACCCTTGGGCATCTCCACCTGTACAACTACCTAATATTGGAATTGCCAAGCCGGTTGTTTCCATCTCCGATAGTTTGTCAGGAGAAAGTTTAGCCAGCCAAGTTAAGGCTTTCTTTGTCATTGAATTTATCAAGGTATAGTGCTCCTTCAGTACACGTTTGAAAAATGACACATTTTGCTTTTTCCCACCAGAAGTTCCTTTTGTGTGAAATCCTGGTAAGTAGGTAATAGACTGGAATTTATCCCAAGCTTCTTCAGGATCTCTACAACTCTGATGTGTGGGGTCAGAATTCATACTACAAAACCATGCTTCTGTAGCATCTGCTACACTTGCATCTGCAAGCTTCCTCCACTTATGACAGGCATCACACTGAACCCAAGTTTCATTACATGCAACATGATCTGTGGAAAACTTCTCAGGCCTCTCACAACTGTTTGACACTACATATGACAAACCAACTCGATTCTTTTTAGGTAACTGCCTACGGCCATTAGCACGCTTCTTTTCTGTTGAGTTGCCTTTAGCCTTTCTCTCATTACAAAAATTAGATTCTCCATCATATGTTTGAAAAAGATTCTTCCTGATTCGACCTAAGCTCCTTGTGCACCGAACTAAATGTGTTGCTGGCTCAGAGCTTGCACCTAATGGTGTTGTCGTCTCTATACGAGAAAAAGAACTAAATCCCTCAATCTGATCACCTGGATCCACTAACCTGGCTCTCTTAAGCAATGAGCATTTCAAATCCTCCATGGGAGTGAATTCACCTACAGACAGCTGTCCCCTGCGAGCACTCAGACTAACAGGTCTTTTGCCTAAAAGCATATTATTACAAGTGAATTTGTCACCATTAAGGTCATAATAGCCACATCTTGGATCACCATTATGTGTGCACCAAATAATTTTAACTCCATCTGGTGCATCAGCCAATGTTCCTTGTGTCTTCAAAATTAGGGACAGAGCAGTTATAGTCTTACCTAGGCCAGGTTCATCACAGAACATTCCCCCACGAAAATCTCTGATAGTCGGGGCTGTTCCGGTAACAATATCACCAGAAACAGTATTTACGTAGAAACAAAACCCATCTTCAGTTACAGAATCAATATATAGAGGATGTCGCAAAACTTCAGCATTCCGCTCGCGGTGTAACATCCACTCAACTGCCGCTTGCTGATGAGGAAAAAGCTTGAGCTTCATACAAGGCATGATTGATGCAGCCAAGCATCTTAGATGGCGACAAGTTGCTGCAACTCTGACAAGGTCAATCGGGCCAAGTCTAGTTAGTATAGAGATCAAAATATCATCTGCCATGTCTGAAATGCCAGTGCTGCAAGAGTAATCTGCTGGTTTTACTCTAGTTGAATAAGGCCTCCCCTTTTTAATACATTAGGCAAGCTCTTAAAAACTTCATGAAGTTCAAATAGCCTTTCCTTTGAGGCATCAAGAGCACCACAGAGCAACTTGCAATCAAGAACGTGACAATCAGAAATATTCCAGAGGCTAGTTTGACGACCATCTTTAAAGTACCCTCCACCATCAAGAAGCATGGACCTTCTATGCCCCCAATCACAACTGCAGAAGAGAAGACCTAAACTGCATGAGCAAGATAGACATACTAATACAAAAAAATAACGAACCACTACTCATTGTACTCATAAGATAAACATGTCAGAGTGTTGTAGAATGAAGACGAAGGAAATGCAAAATTACTAACACCACAAAACTATTTGTTTCCTTAGCTCCCCATATAGAAAATTAAAGGTTTTAAGTAAAAATAATAGCTTTATAAAAAAAATGAAGGAAAAAAAAGGCTCAACTCTTTGTAGTGAGAATGTGAGAGTTGCATTAAATTTTTCCTCTATCAACTCTATGTCCAAAGAGCAGTTGGTCTTGATTTCGATTTTAACAAACTGAGACGCCACAGGAATCACTCTCAAACTATATATCCAATGAGTAATGTTATTGATACTAAGTTGAGTGAATCACCAAACTACCATATTATTTAGAATCATAATTCTACACTTCCCCGACGATATTATTTATTAGATAGTAAAATTTCATTACATCTGAAATTATTTTTTTAACTATCTCATTATTGAATGTCACACCAATTAAAAAAAAAATCTTGTAATATAATAGGGAATTAAGTGTAGCATTACTCTATTTATAAGTCCGCAAGGGGTTTGGCTTGGTGGGACTTAGGACTTGCCAAGTCCTGGGTTCGAGTCAGGGGTGCTTGTAAGAACATGAGGCGCCGGAGTTTTAGATGCTCTTTTACATGCTCTATTTAAGCCCGATGGTTTGGCGGCGGGTTTTCCAACGTTTGCAGAAAAAAAAAAAAAAATACTCTATTTATAATTTAGTAAAATCACATTGCAATAAAAGACAGTACAGTACATTCAATCCTCATATCCCAATCATTACTCGTAAAGAACAGTTCTTTTTTTAAACTGTGCACTTGTAGCTGAATCAACATAATGTAAATAGCTAAATATTGAAAAATTACAATGCATGTAATGTACCTCAAGTGTCTGAACAGCGAACCGGCAATGGCGCCGGATCTCGGAAACTGCCAGCCGGCCCAAGCGGCTATAGGCAAATAAACATCAACAAGCACAACGGCTCTCGCCGCCTCGTTTTCCCCAATCTCCACGCGCAAAACTCGCGCGTCAATCTTCACGCACTTCTGATTAACCAACGAGTGTAGCTGATACACCACGCACATGCTCCCATTCACCAAACCTATCTTCCTCTTCAGCCTCCTCCTCGCGCTTGAACCTTCCGCCGAAACGTCGCCGTTCGAATCGACAGAAGATAAAACGACGCCGTTTTCGGATCTGAAGCCGTCGTTGAAGATTTGACATGGAGTATTGACAGGTAAGCTTGATTGAGGGGGATTGACTGCCAGAACTGCACAAAGGAAACCGCAGAGTTTGTGGTCGTGTAACTGAAACGACGTCGTGTCATCCATTGCAGACCGTATGCAACGACACGCTATTTACGAAGAAGAAGAATTAAGGAAACGTAAAAAGGTTGTTATGGGTGGGTAAGGGAAAGTGGGCCCCGTTAAGTATCTGTAAGGGTGCGGTGAGGAGTACGGTTGGAGATTGTGTGGATCGTTTGATTGCCGTAGATCGGAATCGCGTTTTTTCTTATGTGAGCCGAGGATGAGATTTGGAATCTAGTTGCTATGTCCGTTGATTTCTCTGTAGCCGTAGATTATATAGGATAAGATCTACTGTGTTGAGGCTCACATTAATCCTATGGGCGACGAATGAGAACCGCGCTGGAAAGGTATATCTAGGGACCGGGGCTGGAGACCGGAGACACGTACACTAGGAACAGATAAATGAATGGTGCGTATGATAGGCGGGCATTAATAGTTTTTGTTTAAATAAAAGTAAAATTTCCATGTAAACCGACCCACACAAGTCCAATACATTAAAAATATACAAGGGAACACTTACTTTTTATGAGTTGGGTGGATTCCTCTAGGATTGATAAATAAACCGAATTTGAAAAGTATTATCATATTTTAAATGTTTTTTCGGAACGTTTCAACCGGTCGAATCACTAATTCGATGATTGTTGCGGCCTCAGATTTCCTTCCAAACCTACCATGTTAGAAATTTTAAGGGTCACGAATTCACTACGATGCAAAATCTACACATTTGAAATTTTATGTATTTTTACCTTTAAATTCTTGAGAGAAATTAAAAAGAGTCAAAACCAAGTTGTTAATGCAGCTTGTCATTTGAATTTTATCAATTTTATTTTCGGGTAGTATTATCAACATAAGGCAAAAATGCAAAAGTGACCCTCTAACTTTCATGTTTTTTCATTTAAGTCCGTTAACTTTCAGTTTTGTCAATTCAGTCCTCTAACTTTCAATTTTTGTCGCCGTTACAAATAACGGCAACAGCAAAGTAAACGTACTTTACTTGTTATTTAATTAATACCCTAAATTAGAAAATATAGGCAGACAGATGAAGTTAAAGCAAAGTAAACGTACTCTGCTTGCATTTTCGAGCTATTTTTTTGTCAAAAACACATATCTCAAGTTCAATATGAATTTTTGTCAAAAAATTATAACTAGTGCTAGTAACGAAGATATGTATTTATTATAAGAGATTAAGATAATCAAATGTTTTACATACTATATTTAGACTCGAATCGAATGATTCGATTGTGTTATTTCCAATCCTTAAAAAAAAAAAACATGAGACGATACATTTTACACCGCAGTTGATCAGTGGACCCTAGCGACGAGTGTGAAAAATAATTATACGCAACTTATTTAGAAAAAACTTAATGGTTAGACATTACAATACATGCGATTGCACATAATTAATACCCTAAATTAGAAAATATAGGTAGACAGATGAAGTTAAAGCAAAGTAAACGTACTCTGCTTGCATCTTCGAGCTATTTTTTTGTCAAAAACACATATCCAAAGTTGGAGGCACTACCTTTTTAGCTAAGGATATTGCGGGAAACGGAGGTCGGAAGGGGAAATTCAGAATAAGTACGTCATCTAGTTCATTTCACAAGTTCACTGTCTTCGTTGGTGCTGCGTTCGTTACTTCGTTCGAACGTCAGGCAGATTGCGGACGTTCGTGCCGCGTTCGAATGGGCGTTCGAACGGAGTCGGTATTCTGGTTTTGCTGCTAGCCTCGCACTCCAGCCCAATTAGCCCCCCAAAGCCCATAAAACACATCCCAATTTAATTAAATTAAACATTAAATATTAAATAAAATATTTAAACCATTTACCAATTAAATAAAACATAAATATAAATCATACCTAATAAGATAAATCAAATATATTAACTTCCTAACTAAACAATACACATACTAAATTAAAAGATGTCATGTCTAATTAAAATCAATCATAACCAATTAAATATTTTGTATTCCTAATCTAGCCAAGACATGTCCCTCAATCACAAATCATTGCTTTCCTGCTCAACACCAAATCATATCCCTCTTTAATGCCAAAATCTCTTCCTTGTAAGACAAGATGAAGCTCTAGCCTTCTCTATATAAACACACCTCTCCAAGGCATTAAGACTCCTAGTTCACGCCCATCACAAAGAAAAAAGAAGAAAAAGAATTTCCAACCCCTAGCTCATACACATAATAACAAACAACTTTCTTCACCCCCACTCTCACATTACCGAAAACAACAAGCCCTCAAACACTCTCATATTACCGAAAATACAACAGCCACTAAAGTACCCCCGAACAGCAGCCCCATTCCCACCAAAACTGACCAAATCAGTCCCTAGATCACGTCCAAACAACAGTAATTTAACCCTAAAACAGCAGCAGAATACGCTTAAAACATTGCCTAAAAATCTTAAAAATAAGTACATAAAGAGACTGCTTCATAATCCTTAAAATAATCACACACAACTGCACTAAGAACCCACACAAACTTGGAACAGTTCATTGAAAACATCAAAACAGGTGGCCTGAGCAGTGAGCAGCAATACATAGGCCGAACAGGAGCAGAACGGAGTTCGAACCGCAAGCAAAACAGCAAAGCAGTGAGCTAGGACGCTAAACCAGTGAACCGAAGAAGTTGAGGAGCTGTACCCTTCCGACGTCCGTGAAACGCAAGCTTGAAAGTTGGCAAAAAGGTTAGACCTGAGGGTATCTTTCACACTAGTTTTTTTTGTATTATTTATTAAATATTACTTGTATGATTGTCATGTTGAAATGCATGTTGTGGCCCTTGAGTAGATAAATATGCATGAATTATGAGATGTAGTATGTTGTGGCTGTGGAATAAAATGAGAGACGTGTCAACTCTCGCGGTATATCGGATGGAAACCCGGACATAAATTTCATAGCCGATTCCGAATGGACGGTAATATGATATGTACTCGGGACACAACTCCACGTACCGCTTGAGTAAACGGCACCTTCTTTTGTTTTGTGTTGCTTTTGTTTATTTATTTTTCGTCACTTGAATTATGTATGTTGTTTATTTATGCATGATTCAATCGAGCGCATGGGCTTAGTAAGTGGAATGAAAGATCCCCTATGGGGAGGGGTTAGAGCCCTTTACCACGATGCTTTGCCGCGCCGGTTGATGTGTGTTCGGTTGGATGCAAGATACGTTCAATCGGGCATACTTAGTTTGATATGATTGTCTTTATGTTTTTATGCATGACTCAATCGAGCGCATGGGCTTAGTAAGTGGAATGAGAGATCCCCTATGGGGAGGGGTTAAAGCCCTTTACCACGATGCTTTGTCGCGCAGGTTGATGTGTGTTCGGTTGGATGTAAGATGTGTTCAATCGGGCATACTTGGTTTTGATATGATTGGCTCTATTTTTGTATGTATGATGTGATGTGACGCGCATGGGCTTAGTATGTTGGTCTAAAGGTCCTATCTTTGAGAGACCAAGAGCCCCAAAAGGCCACCTTTACGGTAGTACTTCGCCGCGCCCCTTTATTTTGTTGTTTATGTATTGCGTCCCATTTTATGCATCAGGTCTGTTCCCGTTCGAACGCGTTTACGAACGCAACTCGAACGCGCATGCATTTTGCCTTATCATGCATCAGGTCTCATTTTTGTTCGAACGCGTTCATAAACGTCATACGAACGTGAGTATTCTGTTTCATTTCAGTTCGAACGCGTTCACGAACGCCATACGAACATGAGCATTCTGTTTCATTTCCGTTCGAACGTGTTAACAAACGCCATACGAACGTGAGCATTCTGTTTCATTTCCGTTCGAACGCGTTATCAAACGCCATACGAACGCGAACCTTCTGTTTATCGTTCGAACGTGTTTACGAACGCTACGAACGACGCGCACCCACTGAACTGAGTCCTCTTCATTAGATTTCATGCATAGTTTTCCTAATAGCTATCCCCACATGTATGAATACAAATGTGTTTAATGTATTACGATTCATATGCTTATGTCATGATGACATTTGAGTATTGTTTCTTGTGGTATATCGGATGGAAACCCAGACGTAAATTCCGTAGCCGAATCCGAATGGACGGTAGTGCGGTCTGTACTTGGGATACAATTCCACGTACCACTTGGAAAAGTGCCCACATGTATGCTTGTATGTTTAGTATGTATGTTGTGTTTTCTTGAACATGATATGCCAATGAAGTTGTATGTTCGTTGCTACTTTGATGTATTTTCAAGCATACAATCTTAGATGTGAGATATATGTGAAATGTATGTATGAGTTTTATTTTGTATATGTGAATTTAGAAGCATGATACTCTTGGAAATAAGTGTTATTTAAGCCTGATTAAATTATTACATAAATCATTTATTTAAGTGACATAAGTAAGGGACCATTCTGAACCCAACAGTTTGAGGTCTTCCCTTGCGAGGGGTGAGTGCGGCCTTAAATTTCATTTTCCCGGTTCACACGGGTGGCGACTTCATTACTCTCCGGTTTAGTCCCTCGTGGCTACTCCGTACTCCCGACTGGGCCGCGAGCCCGGGACAGCATGCGTCGCCCAGTTCCTGTGTTCCCACAGTGACGTAATACCTCGGTTAGATAATATGATTTTTTTTTCCTAAAGTTGAATAACAACCATTAAAAATAAAATTTTAAACCCAATTTATTCCAAATTTTCAGAATTGAAACATATACATTTTAACTTCGATTTTTCAAAATCTTAGATCAATCAAATACTGATTAGTTAAATTTTGTCGCAAATTTTTATATTCTTACCCCCATAATCTAATTTTCTCAATCGAATTTTCAAAGATTTATCAACAATTCATCAGTCTCTCTAAACGAAAATCAAGTTGCAGCATCCCAAAACACTCTTTATTGTTTTTTTTCGATATTCATTTTTTGTTGTATAATTTTAAAATCCAATAAAATTATCTTATAGTTATTCTTTCAAGTGTGATAACATAATGGCCCAAAACTAAAAGGTGTCGGCCCAGCAGATGTCCAAAAAGATTATTCAGCAAATTAATTTGTTTTCCTATAAGAAAATTTGAAATTAACAAGTTAAATTTTGGATTTTCTTATTTGCATTTGTGTTGTTCCTAAGACTAAAGGGTGCCTGCCCTGTATACTTTATTTTTATGGTTTTGTTTTGTTTTGTTTTGTTTTTTTTCCATTTTTAGCTTTCAATTTTATTATTATTTTTTTTATAATTTAGCCTCTACATTATTTTTTGGTGCATTTAATTCTCTAAATTCTTATCTCTATCTCTGCCCTAACACACGCATATTACCCAAAAAAATTAAATAAGATCACTATAGCTAGAAACACAAGCTCCAATCAATATAAAGGTGGTAATTTTGTGTAATCGTATCGTGTTCGTGTCTTATTGTAATTATGTCATGTCAAGTTTAAGTGTCAAATTATCAAACATGAATAGGATACTATTATTAATAAACATGTCGACACAAAACATTGACACTATTAATAAATATATATATATATTTATTTATTTATTTATTATTTATTTATCTATCTATCTATCGTGACTCATATTGCAAACATCTAAATCAATAAATCTTCACTCATTTAAGTTTATTTCTGTTACTATATCGAAGGGAAGGAAAACGTGTTAAATGAAGAAGAAATTAATTTGATTGATATTGTTATAAGAAATAGTAATGAACTCAAGGCTTCCAAAAATTAAAAGAAGTTGATGATTGTCCTCTCATAGATGTGGTTGAATGGTTTTTAAATAATTTTATTTGGTTTGTCATATGATTTTGAATCATGAGGGAAGCAATGGGATAAAAAATGAATATGGGCTTTGCCCACCTCTTATCTTAAAAAAAAAATTGTGATTAAAATTTAGAGTGAAAGAATGAGGATTTTAACCCTAATACATCTTATAGGAGAATATGGGTAGTAATAATACGGAATTAAAAAATAAACTACAATATTATTCTAAGACAAGTCTATAATATTATTTCTATAGTTAAGTTCAAACATCCTTAAATTTAGCACAAGCAACCACACTCTTAATATAAGCAGCACCAAAGTGCGTAAAATAATTGTAAAAATTAAAACTATCAATACCACTTTTGTTGACGGAGTGGAAAACACTTGATAAAGAAAAACCACTTTGAATATATACTCCTATAATAATATGAGGCAACTCATCAGACCTGCACCAAACAACATTCATCTAAACTCAGAAGTCTCTATTGTGGATCCACCAAGCGATCACTCACTCTTCTGTAAGAATTCTGACGACCACTCTCCACCTTAGAACTCTAAAATTTAGAGTTTGATATGCATCTGGTATGTTGATATGGTTAATGAATGGGAATCTCATAAGGAAAAGACACAAATGAACTAAGTCTTTAATGATGAACTCTTCAAATGAGTGAAACTCAAGAAGAATATTTTGTGTTTATGTTTCCGTCCATCTCATAAAATGACTCAAGTAAGTTTTATATAGTTTAGGAATCTCAAGCCCTAAAATTAGACTTCAGAACGTGTTCAGGAAATCAAGAATTGTATTAATGTTCAAACAACCTTTCGCATGCGCAAATTTGATGCTAAGTGTTCGAACGTTCCTTGCACGTAAGCTCTCTGAAGTAGACGTTTAAACGTTCATTTTCGCACGTAGTTTGAACGCGGTAACTTAAACCTGATTTACATTCTTCAAATGAAAACGTCACATGACTGTCCAAATGATCCAAAACCTTTTTAACTCATTAAAAACTCAAGTAAATTTATTTGTTACATAATTTACTAGATATAAACCCAACATAGGATTACCTAACACTTTGATTTGTAGTGATATTTCTAGAAGATATAAAAAAGAAAAATGAGAATTTGTCACGTGTCAGCACTGCAAGGAATTGCTTAATTTTTATATTAACAATTACATACGTGAAAGGCCAACCAGAGAATTAGGGCAAGACAACTAAAAATTGAGAGACTTGTAATTTTCAGTCACCTAATTCCCAAAATCCAATCAAAAAAGTTCAAACAAAATGGGTCCAATTTCTTTCCATCAATCTTATATATTCCAAAATTTTCTCTCTCATTTTCCATGCAATAGAATACCAAAAAAATAAAAAATACTAACTAAAAATCAAATTCTGTCTTTTTTTAAAAGTCTTTCATTCTCTAGGTAATTCTCTCTTGGTGGGTGCCAACTTGCTCATGCATTTTCTTTTATTTTTTTTTTATATGAAAGCATTGACAAAAGAATTTCAAATTTCAAAAGCACTTTTTATCGCACGCACACGATGAAAAAAAGGTGGAAAGTCAAGGTGGTGTCGATATTATCACTTCATTCATATGTCATCACATCATTTTTTTTGGGGGTATTATGTGTGAGTAATTTTTTTGTATAACGGAAATATGAGTGACATGATATAATCAGGATTAACCTTGAATTTTGATTCTGGAGACGTGTTTCAAAAAAATGTGATCCATAACGATAAAGAATAATGAATATAAAAGTAATATTTTATGATTTAATAAAAAATTAAGTCCAAACTCCTTATTATTTAATATAATCAACTATATAATACTTCATATTAACAAATTAATTTACAAAAACTAAGCAGTTAGATTGAGGGTCCCTAATTCTGTCCTAAATTTGGGGAACCCAATAGGCAACATGTGTAGACTGTCCTCAAGACTACCCCTAGATATAATCAAATAATACATATATAGTTGTATTAAATACAACTACGATTTATTTAGTAATTTTTTAATATATTAACATGTGTGTTAAAATATTATTAAATTATTGAATAAGTGATTGGTACCACATTATATTTTTTGAAAATTTTCCTATCCAAGATACCATAAATATCAATACATTCGAAATTATCATTAAGTGTGCATAGGGTGAAATGCAATTGAATGGTGGCTTGATGACAAGTAGTTATAAGGTTTTGATATCATTTAATTAATAATTTAAAAATAGGTATACATGTTTATGAAAGGTTTTATTTTGAGGAGGGTAATTTCATAGGCACTTCCTGGAATTTAAATTTAATTTTCAGAAAATGTAATTTTAAAGAATTGATCGTTAGTAATTAAATCTAATCATATTGCATAAGAACTTGATATGATTTTGTCAAAAATATATTCATTGACATGTTTATTCAAAATTAAATAAGAATTTGACTTGGTTATGACATGTTAATTTTAAATATTATAATACTTTTGATTTTATCATTTTTCCACCCGATGTTATAAAAATATGTATTTTCCACTCAAAGTTACAAAAATAAATCATATTCTACTCGAAAATGAGCAAAAAAATTATCAAATTTCTACCTTAAAAGTAGAAATTGATACACTTTTAAAATTTTTTAAACTTTCGCCAAATTTAGAATGAACCAGAGATAATTTCCCTTTTTATCTTTTTGATAAGCAAAACATATATAATGCAAATTTGATGGACATTAATTATCACACTATGGTCTTAATTAATTATTATTATTATTATCGAATTTCAGACAAATTTTGGATAAATAAAAGGAAAACCCAAAAACTCAAATTTCAGACAAATTTTCCACCATTGTTTTACATATTCCTGCGAGAAGGATCGACAAATTAAGTTGAAGCCTAAGACCCCCAATTTTTGATAATATCTCAGGCCCCAAATTAATTATATAATTCTTTTGGGCTAAAAAAGGGAAAACCCAAAAATAATTATTAGTCGAGCTCATTTTATATATTTAATTAGACTTCATTATTTATCTTTTTAGGGCTTAAATCCTTTATCATGAGAAAAATATAAGACCTCAAATTCTTTTAAATGTTATTATTAATGAATAATGACCTAATTTATACGGATTTACTTAAGGCCTCCCAAACCTCAAGACCAGCCCTAATAGAAGTGTATAGAGCTTAATTCTTAAACTCTATAGCAAAAAGTGGATCTCATCGAATCTACTCTGGACTCACAAAAAAATCATTATCGATGAACAAACAATATTTATTTTTATATAAAACGATAACACAATAATATGAGCAATCACATTTGACAAGATTGAATTATTATATGAATTGGGACAGCAAAAAGCTAATTAATCAATAGAAGCTAACACAATTATTCAAACTTTATACCTAATTCAATGCCTTGAGCTTCAAAAGTCTTGGTGGGACTCGCAACCCCCCCCATTCTTCAATCATTCTTCATTCCTAGAAAATGATTTAATTCTTATAATATCATTCAAAAGTATGCAATTATCTACTAGCTAATACTATTGAAGCCTTAATAATTAATATAAACTTTTAATTAATGTCTCATGTCCTAACTCTTTTATATTAATTCTATCTTAATTAGTTTCGATTTTATCAAATCCATTCATTGAAAACTTTGGAGTGAATATGATCCAACGTCTGATAATCTTTTAAAAATTATGTGCCATAAATGTATTCATAAAATTGTTAAATTAAAAGATCAGCAGAAAGTTCTAATTCCTTAAAAATAGAATGTCTTGATTTCAAATATATTTAAATAGTCTCAAATTAATGATTTGCATGGCCACAAACACTATATATCTATCCCCATTACATTGGATGCTAGTATTAGAGATTCATATAGCTATAAAAGAGTTTTCATTTGAGTCAAAAATTAACATAAAAGGATGTGGGTCAAAAAGTACTTTTCCTAATTAATTATAATTTTTTTTTAAAAAAAAAAAAAAAAGTGGTTAAATTTGCTATAATTAAATACAAAACTAAAGTCTAACATTTGGACTTAAGAGAAAAGTGATGAAATTAATATGTAATATGAGTATATATGCATTAATTCTATTGTCTCTATCAAGTTTCTTATTTTGACAATATTGTTGATTGATTCATCTAGGTAAGATATAGAAAGTAAATAAATTTTTAAATGGGGTGCTTTTAGATGAGCTTCTTTTTGACTAAAATTACAAAATTTGTCAAAGAATTAAAGTGTAGTAAGTAGGTCGTCATATGACTAATAAAGTCACGTGGTGGGATTTCAAGTCCTTAATTTTTTTTTTTTTTTTTTTTGGAATCGTTTGAAATCCTACCGTCGAATCATCTTTTCCGAGCTTAAGCGAAGCAGGTAAAATCTCTGACTGTCTCAGGCTCTTACAAGAAACGTATTTCCTGAATTCAAACTCGGAACCTCAATGTGAGATCCTAAATCCTATATCACCAAGCCATGTCCGACAGAATCCTTGATACATCGAGGGATAGTTTGGTAATATTATATTATTTAAAATAATTGGTGGTAGTTGTGTTGTAGAAATAATCAACTGTGAAGAACATGTAAATGTTTGAGAAATTTTCTTTTAAAAGTGTTGTGAGTTTCAAAAGCAGCTATATGTGTTTAAGAATTCAAACGAAGAAAATGAACAGTGTTTAATGAAATTTACTTCACATATATAAACATGTATGCATAATAATAATTTTTGATTGAGTAGTTAGTAATATTTATACTTTTTTTTTGTATTTAATTCAAATAAGAAACAAAATTATATGATATTGTTCATCTTTAATTGCATTCAATATGCATAAAGTAAATAATAAAGTAATGATACACATATTAACCTAAAGAATTTGGATTTAGTGTTTATCTATTTTGTATTCAATTTTTTATAATCTTCCGCTATATTTGTATATATAATAATGGACGGTTATAATTCCGTTATTTATAAATTCTTATCTAATAATTTTCAATCATAATTTATAAATAAATAAATAAATAAATAAAAACCATTAATCTAAAGATCAATTCAGCACTGAATTATGGTCCCAAACCTAAATTTTGATGGAACGAAAATGAGGAGAAAATGAAATAGGGTGAGGGAGTGTAGGAGAATTAGAAAAAAAAAATCATTATATTAATATTATCCCTAACTTTATTGATTTTATTTCCTAATTAAATGAGGATACTTTTGGGTTTATGCAATATATATATGAGGATAAGATAAAATTGATTCTAAAAATCAAAATTTGTAAAACTACTCATTCCATACGGTGTGATTTTTAATAAGAAATAATAATAATAAACATCAAAATTAACTATAGTTTCTATTGACGGCTGATTTTCATTCAAGGGACAAATCGATAAACTTACTCCTCGAACAATTTTCCCTCAACTGTGAATTTGTTTGATTTGGGGACTAAAGGCAAACTTAGCAAAAGATGGAAAAACACAAATGATAGACAGAGGGTTTAACGTGGTTCGGCGGAATGGATCCAACCTACGTCCACGGGCACAAGTGAAAATGAAGCTTTATAACGTGGTCGGGTATGACCGACCTGCCTATCTCTCGAGTTCGGCTGACCGACCTCTTACAAGCCCACTCTTACACATAAACTTTTTGCTTTCTATTACAAATGAAAAATGAAATAGAATTAGTCAACTTCTTACAATGAATCCTCGATCCCTTTATATATTATGGGGAATTCTACTGTTACACTAATCTCATGACGTTAGACACATGAATCTACCATTAATGTGAGGGCTCTCTTCCCCAACTACTCTGCCGAAAGTAGCTCTGCCACCTGACATCTCGTTAAACCATACTACTTTACCATATGCTACACGTTATCTCCCTATGTCAGCCCATACTTCAACCACTCACACACGGTAACTTTTGTCAGAAGATAAACTTGTAACCTGCCCCAATCACATCAGACCTTTTGGAAAATGCAAGTTCCTATGCATGACTCACGTTACTCGGACCTGACGATGCCGTTATAAATCCGACCCGCCCTACCAGGTCGGAAACCGAAGCAACATCTCCCCTAGCCTGTCGAGCTGTTAGGTCGGGTCGGTTAATTTGATGAATTAACTCACTTTGCTCCCATGATATCTCTACATTTCGGGTCGGGTGACAAATATGAACCAACCCCGATCTCTTCGCTGGGTCGGATGCCTCTATTCTCTGGGCTCGGCCCTCTGAACCTTAGAAATGGAAATCTCATTTATGCCTTCCTCAAGATTCTAACTTCTTAGGGGCCGAAAACTACCATTAACAGTTTCTTTAAATTACTTTTGAACCTCCCCAACAGTAGTCACAAATTAAATGAGCCCTAAAAAATTATGTACGTAGTATATTTATGAAAATGAAAAGTGGTTGAAGTCATGGAAAGAAAAAATACCAGACCTCTTAATTATAACTTCTTTAAATAACGGGATTAAAAATAATGTGAAAGAAATTGGATTCAGTGCTAAACTTAGATTTACATTGAGTTAATCCAGTGCTAAATTTGTATAATGATTCTGTTATGCGGGTGTAAATATTATTCGAGATAATACATGTCTCGAGTGTCTTCATGAAAATTTCACACGGATGCCCGCACTTAGAACGAGTGATGTGTGTGTATATATATATGTTTGAATTTTAATTATTCACTATTATAAATACACTTGCAATAAAAAAAAAAAATATATATATATATATATATATATATAAAATTCAATACAAATCAATTCAGTTATCCAATGTCAAGCTTTGCTGGCAACGTAATGAGGCACAAGATTTGTTAGTTTATTTACCACAAAATGAAAGTGTATAATTAAAATTTAATTATATTTATAATTCATTTAATAAATAATTTCTATTAATTTATAATTTGTTGTATGGTAGTTTAAACTAAGAGCAAATCGCGATACACTTTGTAAAAGTCGATTTCTTATTATCTGGGGAAAAAAAAGAGAATTTTAATCGTCTGGATGAATTTTTTTTCCACCAACCTTCATAATATTTACACCCATATATCAACAATTAAATGTAGCTAATAAAATAGCCGATGCAATTAGTAAAAATAGACAATCTTACCAAAACTTAACTACTAATCAATGGAGACAAGACTCACGGCATCCATGATAACCTAAATGATTTTTTATAAGCAGTTTAATTGAAAATCGATAATGTGATTTGTTAATAATTAAATATATTAGGAGATTGATTAGAAATTAATCGATAATGATAAAATTGACATGACTTAACATAAAAAAATAAATTTAAATATTATTTATCAATATTCTTCAAAAAATCACTAAAAAGTATTTATCTATCATGAAAAAGTTAATCGATCATAAATTGAGAGAGTTGACTAAAATTTCTATTAAAAAAGAAGAAGAAGAAGAAAATGATGAATATTTCTGCAAATCGGTCAAAAATCAGAAATGGATGATTAACCAGCTAAAATCAGAAAGTTTTGACAAAAAACTAAACTCCCATAGCGATAAACGATTAATGCGGCATAAACTGCTTACCTGAGAACATAGTAATTAAATATTCACTTTCTTTTTCATTTATGTGAACGTCGATCGGTGTGGGAGTTTATATTTTTTAGAAACGAGCTTGAGCCCTGGTATTACGTACATAGATGATTTAATATTTATATTTATATAGAGGTTGTTTTATGTAAATATATAGTGTTGAATTGTTCTGCAACTACCCAACCTTAGTACTTGATGAAGTCACATCTTTCTCAGCTATTTCCTCTTAAAAAACAACAAAATAAACAAAACCCTAATTTTGGGTCCCTGCTGCTACCAGCCACAGTGTTTTGTGGCTGGCGGCAGGGAACTTTCCTTTCTCCGTTTTACTTTTCTCTTACTATCCATTTCATTTTTCTATTTTTTCTTTCTTTTTCTTCCATTTGTTTCGTTTCCCTATTTTCATCTTTTTTCTACTCTCTTCTCCTTCTTCTCTTCCCACCTTTTTTTTCTTATCTAAACCTGTGAGTTGAATTTCTGTTGTTTTGATTTGTTTTGCTTTTGCTTTCGTTTTTTTTTTTGTTTTATTTGACTAGTCAGATCTTTAATATGTGGTTCCACCTTCATGTGAGGGTTGTTAAATCTTATTAGATATTGATATGTGTAGGGTGTTTTATTTTATTTTGTTCTATTTTATGCATGAATAAGGGGTTTTGCATTAGTAGATAAAAGATCCGTAGAGCTTTAATTGGTACATCTAATATTAGAGAAGGAGACTGTAAGCTGAGGTGCTCTCCAAATATTCCACGAGCGTCAGTATGATTCTAATAGTTTATTGTTATTTTTTTTTTTAATAGATTACCACTAGGTTGATGTAAAAGTTTTATAATGTGTTTTATGTATTGTGCTATTTCGCTACTATTTATGAATTTATATTCATCGACAATAGTCAAAGTAGGAAGACCAGGTCATTTCCTAATTCCTCTATTACCTCAAGTAGTTTTTAGGTATGAATTTGACTTCTCTATTATGAAAATACATAATACACAAAGTTTAGGTTTATAGATTTTATCCTAACTAAACATAAGTTTTAAGATATCAGAAGTATTATATTCGAATTGAAATGATCGTAGATCACCGTCTTCAATGATAATGTATTATTAGTCTTTTTTACCATTCTTAATGCAATCTTTCAGGAACAAAAAAAAGAAGAAGAAGAATTGTTATGCAACTCAACAAAGAGTACTCTTGGATGCAAACACACAAGTAATTTGCAACATAAAACAAACATTTCAATCTCTTTCTCTCTATAGGGGAAAGTCTCTTGTATGTCATGGGGTTTGTCAACCCCGGTAAATTTGTTCCCAATTATTAATATTAAGTAAATAATAAAAATATCTCCTTTAATTTATAAATTAAACCCTTAAAATTTATAAAATCTCCCCCTCAGAGAACCTTCCGACATCGCTCTCGTCTCCCTGTCATGGTTTCTGTTATTGTACTCTTTATCTGGATACATGGACATCAAAAGTAAAACGAGAATTATTGATTTTGAAATTTTTATCATTAAATTTGAAATTATTTAACTTGAAACTATTTAATATAAATTTAAAACATTTATTAATAAACCTAAAAGTGAATAGCATTAAATATGAAATAAAAAACAAATTCACTGCTATAGATGGCCCCTACATCACCATTCAAAAGGCCCGATCGAGGCTACGAGGCAGCCTATATCCCAACAATCAACATTCATTCATTATAGAATGCATGCAGATTTTTTTTCTGAATTTTTCACTCACATTTATCGAGGCCTAAATAATTTTTTTTTTTTTTAAAAAAAAAACTTGCCTGCTACCGACTAATAAGATATTGTTCATTTTGGAAGACTCTTATACTGCTCGTCTATTAGAAATTAGTAATTGACGGTGTTATCTCAGCTATCTCGAGTAATATCAGTTCACCCATTATCTCATAGTTTTATTTTTAAAATGGATTGCAAGCTCACTCAAAATGGCTCAAACTACAACTAGTTGAGGGAGTTCAACACTTATAAGCACCTCGCAACTTCCTTTCCAAATAATATATGATGTTATAAATCACTCATTGAGGATGTGGGATATTATATTAATCCACACCCTTAGAGGCCTAGCTCACCCTCCTCATAGTTTTATTCTTGACTTAAAATGAAATTCTACCTAAAAGATTTATAACTGGTTGAGGCGCTCAACACTTTTAAGCACTTCATAACATAATTTTAAAATTGGATATTGCATTAACAATTAGACACACACACAAAGAGAAGGAAGTAGAGAATCCGAACTCCTCTATTGCATTTATAAAAACTAGCTTTCGCTTAAAGGATCGCCCTTGAGACTCAAAGGCTTACTATGCTTAAAAACTATGAAAATAAGGCCGATACGCTAATAGAATCAGGTCCGAAAATTAATAATTACATGAATTCTTTTGTTTTGGTTCATTTTTATATTGTGATTTATTAACCCTTGGGGATTATCTTCTTGCAACCTGATTTCTAAATATGAGTTATACTCATGGGTTCGTAACAATTAATATTAGAGTCATCAT